>ML790183.1:55549-68845 GCA_009831015.1 Picea engelmannii | reverse complement strand
TGGTCTAGCAGACAGCACGTGGATGAACGATAGAAAATATTTTCCAGACCCCCCTCCCCCCCCAACCGTTCGACTTTTAATGGTGGGGGGGGGTCCGGAATGAAGTGGTTTTTCCTGGCGGACCCCACCCTAACGTGGCATGAATTGATTGCATCATAACCCCTCCACCCCAAAACCATTTACCACCCTTCTGACATACTGCCACCGCATCATGATGTCACACCCCACTACCTCCCCCTACAGGTCTCATCTCATAACTTCGTCAGTGCATATCCCCCTGGTCACCCGTCACAAGTCACTTCACACTTGTCATTCTCCAATCAATGCCCCCCACATCACCCTGTCGCATCTGACACCCATCCTTTACCTGCCATCTCACGCTTCAAATGATCTGGTGGCCATTTACTACAGGTTAACATATCTGTTAGCCTATTGACCTGTCCCCCGTGCCCAGCAGATACCCGTTCACTTAAAAATAGCCCTTGTTCCACCATTTTTACACTGCTCATTCTCTTTGCACACCAGACAACTCATTTTTCCTCACTGATCCAGTCATTGAACCAGCCACAGCCATTACCCGCTAACTTTTTTTTTTTTTTTAATTGCAGGTACCCTTCACAGCGATGGTGCCAAAGTCTAAAAAAGTAGAGGTCGAGGAAAATCCATTCCTCCCACCTCCTGTCAACCTCGACCAGATTCCATTAGTTGATAAGGATTATCTAATCTTAGAGATAAGGTGTGAATTCGATTTTGCAAAGTTGCAGTCATGGTTTAAAGACACGTTCATATATCAAAGTGATGAAATTGGGCTCTGGGAGTCCAATATTCCTTTGTATCTCTTTACCCAAGTCCATCATTTTCCCGAATTCACCCTCAAATGTCAAGCTCATTACCTCCCCGACCAGAGAACTATAGTTTCTTCATCCAGAGAAATTATTTTATGTATCACACCAGAGGCCATTGATTAGATGATGCAGATATCTAGAGCCGAATTCACCTCCCCATTCAACCTTGAAATCCTAATAGAGTTGTACCAGAATTTGTCTTTTCCTCAAAGAGCCCAGGATTTTGAGCTTTTCCTCCCACGGGATGCTCATCTCCCCAAGAAAAATCCCCCGTACTATTCCTCCATGTTCTCAGAAAAGGGAAACCAAGTGATTCCATCACTTTGTTGTCTACTTGGCTATTTTTCAGATGAATGGGTGGATGAACCTATATTGGGTTTCCTATCCATTTTATCTGTTGAGAAAAAGGCCACCAACCAGTTTGACTACAACACTTTCCTAGTAGAGAACATCCACGATCAGCTGTCAAAATTCGCCACAGAGGGCATGTTCTGGTATTCCTCAATACTGGCTTACATGTTCACCTTCTTTCAAGCAGAAAGGTTCTCCTTCCTAATGCAGAAAATGGACAAGGATGGAAAACCATGGGTGGTAACATCTTGGACTTCATTTCTCAGAAGGAACTCCATAGAGTTCAACTTCAAATAGCTCATCGAGAATTTTTACCATCCATTGGTGAGCATTCTTAGTGGGAGACCAGAGCCAAAGATAAATGAAGAGATCCAGAGAATCTTATACCTTTCGGACCTCGCAAAGATGGGAGATTGGTACCTGTATCAAAATCACACAGAAATCAGAGTATACGAGTGCGAATTAGCTCCAGACAAGTTGCCCAAATATTTGTCTGTGAGGATATTTTCCCTGGAATATATGCGACAAATGATAAATTTAGATGATATACACTTTGTGTCTCTAAATAAGAAACAACAACTGAGGATTAAGGGGCAGATAGGATCTTTCATATGTAATAGTCGAGCCGTCAGGGAGGAGGCAGATAAACTTTTGAAGGAAATGAATTTTGACACAAGTTTCCTGTGGCACTATGATTCATGTGGGATCATCACAGAGATGAGAGTGAAGAACAAAAATATCCCGTATGTTCATGCACCCAAGCCTGAGATAGAGAAGTTTGTGAATCAAACGGAGTGGGAAGCGAACACTCTCGAAGAGGTAGAACAAAAATCTCCTCCAATTATTATCTCTCAAATAGCTACACCACAGGTTCCAAAGGAGAAAAGACCCAGAAAGGATACTTCTCCTTCAGTCACCGAAGTCTCGGCTGAGGATTTCCAGATACACACCAAAAGGCCAAAAACTAGTCATACAACTGACACGACTAGTGAAAAGGAAACCAAATCCACAACAGTTATGAAAGATGATCATTCGCCTCTTATCTCAAGCGACCAGCAAATCATGTCTACTTCTTCATCCAAGAAGAAGACTCACACTTCATTAATAAGCCAGCCAAATCAAGGAAGTGCTAAGTTGAGTATTTTTGAGAAATATGATATGATCAAGAAGAAGAATCGGATGTTGACCAACAACACATATGCTCAGTTTTGGAAGCAAACGTCCACGACACAGCACAGACTGTTATCATCTTTTAACACAGAGAAAGGCAGAATGCACATGGCCTTTTTGTAAGCACAAGTGTCTGATCCAAAAGCAATAACTGATTACAAAAGGGAAAATTTTGAGTTCAACAACATAGATGTACACCCAGCTGATCAGATGGATCTACACAGGCAGACGAGAGAAATGGTTTTCTCTACATTGGAAAATGATTCTACTTCTGCTGCTAAGTTACAGGTTTCTCTTAACAACATTCAGACTCAGTTAAAATTGGAGAAGATATCATCTTTTGCAAAGGACAACATAATTAATTCATTAGAAGAATTGATGCTCGATATTGGGTATGATCCTTCTAATGTGAAAGCAGTTGAGGAGATGCTCAAGAAAAAGAATTCTGACATAGCATCTCTGAGGAAACAACTGAAACTGCCACCTACAGAAGATGCACAGGCAAAGGAGATAGCTGAGACAGAATCAGAAAAGAATGAAATGCTCAAGTTGATCATGGAGCAGAATGCACAGTTAAGAGAGATGGAAGATGAGCTGGAGAGATTGGTAAAGGAGAAGGAACATTCCACACCTATGGAAGGCATTACATTGAGTGCAGTTCCCCTCACAGGAGTTACAACAACAACTGTAGCAATGACCACCACATCATAAATTCCATCAGCCACCCCATTGACAGCTCTGGAGAAAACCTTGGAGCTAGCAAAATCCATGGAAAATATGAAATTACAAGGAACAGAAATCAAAAGACTGAAAAAAGAGGTTGAGAACCTTCAGGAGCTCAAGTCTTATTACCAGAAAAACTACACCATGGAGAAACAAACATCAGAAAATCTCAAGCAGGAATTGCAGCAGCTACAAAAGAAAATAGTGGCGAGCAAGACACTTGTCGAAGCAAAGGAGAATATTTGGATGGATATCTCCAAATCCATAAATGAAATCTGGCCTATGGTGCAAATCATGTTTGAGAAAAATGAACTAGTACTAAGAAGCAGGCAGGCCATAGACAAAATAAAAGGAGAGTTGGCAGAAATTCCCATTGAAGCCAATGAAATCATTATATTCCTGAACTCAAAGAACTGAGAAGAACTAGAAGACATGAAGATTGAAGATAGGATAGAAACCATCCTCGAAGTCAAGAGAGTACTAACCAAAAGAGGAAAGATGTTGTAGTTGGAGGAGAAAGTCCAGAACATGGACATTGGAGTTCAAAAGTTCTTCAGCAAGATCGAGGCTTTGTAAAAGAAAGGTCTTCCTGGTCTACTAGTCTTAAATGACAAGTTGATGACTCTTCCTGATTACAATCAGAAGGTGGCCAGGGTGGCCAAAGACAGTTCCAAGTTTTCAGGAATACAAGGTAGTATAACAGGCAAGGCATTCTTAGAAACTTTGCAGCCAGACCTCAGCATATAGCACGAGATCAAGTATATTTTCATCGTCAAACCGACTTTTTCCAAGTACACAAAAATGGATGAAATATACCGAAGACTACTCAAAGTCGCCATTCCCAGTCAGCTAATATGGGAAGAGATGTGCAATTTTATCGAGTAGGAGATGAGGTGTGCAAGTTGAGTCAACACGCGGATCAGTTAAAGTCATGTGGGTGACTCACCAACAGATTTCCCTGGAATCAACATGAAGAATTCAACACATCATTGACAGTTCCTAAATTTTGTATCTTGTTAGTTAGTTAGACTTAGAATCTGCCACGTCCTGATCATTAATGACAGGGTCGTTTGTAATTTTTGTTATAAATACTTCAAACTTTGAAGTATTGAGGGTTGATATTTATGCCCTAGCAAGTTGTAAGCACTGTAATTTTTATCAAGAGATCTTCTAGTAATACAAAGATATGTTTCACAGGATTCCTACGTGTTAACTGTTGGTGAAATTTTTCTCTTTCTTCGTTGAATGTTTCTCTTTCTTGGTTATCATCCTGTTTTCTAATATGATCATTTAAATGGAGTTAAAGTTGCAGAATTTACCTTTGTGTACTCTGTTTCTAAGCTTTTAAAGATCTAAATGTTTATCTTTTGATGTTACAATAAATAAATTCTTAATTGCTTCTTTATTTTAATTGACAATATCGCCTTTTCTGCTATCCATCACTTTATTTCTAAAGAATTCAATAGTTGCATTATCCTTCCCTGTGAAGAGAATATTTATATCTATTATCTAATCTCTATATTTATAAAACAGACCCCATAGCCTAATGGAGGTGTAAACCCTATTTCATCCAACTTACAAAAACAAACAACCCAATCTCATTTAATCTAACTAGCCTAATATCCGAAAACTAAAACAAAGTTAAATCTTGCAGAGAGATCCCTCTATGAAACTGGTAGGGCCATATCCTAGTTTCGAAGTGGTTGGATAAAGTTGCCTCTGGTAAATTTCTTCTGCCCCCGACAACCTCTAGGAATTTATAGAGCGTTAACAGGAAGGTTTGTTTTATTATTTTCTTCTTATACTTGTAGTGTGTGTTGTTTGTTTTCCTTAGTAGACCTTAGGTCGAGTCAGTGTCAATGGCATCAATTCCTGGGAGTACCAATGAAGGAACCCTTTTTCCCAAGGAACATTTTTCTTTTCCTTCTTTTGGAAACATTGGTCCTCTGTGCATTTCCACACTAAGTCTTTTGGGACTCACCATCGGGTTACCGGTTTGGTTATTCCCCACTCCAATGATCTTGACTTTTCCCAGTGCTTCAAATGCACCTAATTCTTCAAATGTAAGTACACCACCCACAAATAAACCTCATGTTGACCTTTCGCCTTCTTCACCCATCAGGTATCCTTCCCTTTCTCCTTCTTCACCTAGTGAAATATCTAAATCAAGTAGCCATGTTGATAAGAAGAAGAAGAAACATAAGAGGAAGAAGAAGAAGAATCAGAAAGAGACCAAGATTCCAACTACATCAGGTCATGTTGGATCCGAGCAACCAACTACTGTTAATTATGTTGGGAGTGTTGATAAAGTCGACAAGTCTAAAACGAAGAATCCTAAACCCAAATTCCCTTGCAAGATTTGTAAGGGTGACCACTTACTGAGGGATTTCTCTGGTCTCTCCAAGGTTTTAGAAATGTGATCTTCCATGTCAGCAGCTTTTGCTACACATGCTAGTGAGACCTTGTCAACTTGTAATGTTAAGGTTGGTAAGAAGAATAGAACTATCAAATTTCCTTGTATGTTATGCGAAGGTGATCATTACTCTCACCTTTTACCTCATATGGATGAGGCTTCTTATATTTTGGAAAATATTCACCTTCTAACTGGTTATCATAATATCTCTCCCAAGCCATCATTATTTTATGAACCATTCAATCTGGTTCCATCCCTGGTCAGTCTAGTTGATCAGGTGGTCAATCTGGTTTCATCCTCTATTGAATAACTAACCCAAGTAGTTGATCCAGTTTCATTATCGATCAGCCTGGCTCTTCATCTAAAAAGTGAAACCCAAGTTACTGATCCAATTCCATCATCGATCATCCCCACTCTTCATCTGAAGAGTGCCAAATTGGTCGATCCATTTCCATCATCGATCAATCCCACTCCTCCCTTGAATAGTGCAACCAAAGTGGTCGATCTAGTTCCATCATCGGTCGATCCCACTCGTCATTCAAAGAGTAGGGATTTCGCTTAGTTCTACCTCGTTAATATGGATTCACCCAAAAAAGGGGGCACTCTGCCCGTCTCGATGGCACCCCCTTTAAGCAATTAGATGATTTCTATTAATTGGAATCATTTGATAGAAATTGGTCTTCCTTCTTACGTGTCTTTTCAAATCACCATGCAGGTTTGTGATAGGAATATTCCTAATGCTATACTACATGAAGGTGCTTCTATTAGCATCTTATCTATGAATGCTCGGAAATATTTTGGTTCCCCACAGCTTGCGCCTGTGACTTAGAATCTATTGACCTTTGACAGAAGAGTTAGTCAACCTTTAGGGATCCATCCTCAATTTCTAGTTACTATAGGAATAAAAAATGTCTACGTCAATGTGATGGTAGTTCAAAACCCCTTGGACTTTAACCTACTCCTCTGGCAAGACTATGTCTATGTTATGAGAGATTTTGTGCCGACTCTCCTTTGAGCGATATGTTTCCCTCACAACAGAAACATAGTAATGATTGACCAACTTTGATTTATTGACCCGCATCTGATGGTCAACCATCTGCCTTCCCTGAATGGTCCATACATGCCAGCGATGTTTTCCCCACTGTAGGTCAATTATGTAATGACCTGCCCCATGTGTTAAACCTCGCACGAGAGGGAATCTCTCCCTTCTCCTGACTTCGATATTGTAGTTGACATGGTCATCTCTTTGATAGGGATATTAGATCCAGATCTCCCTACCCTTATCGAGGTCGTCGACATGTATTCCTTCTTAAGTGTTTTTCTTCCATCTAGCGAAGATCTCCTGGAATCCATGGCTGACATGTGTCCATTGACATGTATTTATTCCAGAGCATTTTCCTCTTGGAAGTCATGATCAAGGAGATGTTTTGAGCATAGTTTTTCTTCTCTAGTCCAAGCTCATTAAAAAATGAAACAGAGGTCTCAAGCATAGTTTTGCTTCTCTGTGGCAAGCTCATTAAAAAATGAAACAAAGGTATTGAGCATAGTTTTTCTTCTATGTGGCAAGCTCGTTAAAAAATGAAACATAAGCTATGAGCATATTTTTCCTCTCTATAGAAAGCTCGTTAAAAAATAAAAATAAATATGGGGATTGAACCTGGAGCCACGAGCATAGTTCATTGTCTCTGTTAATCTCATTAAAAAATGAAATAGACCCCCTCCATTACAATCAATTCTCACTCTAGATCAAGTACTTGAACCTTCTTTTCCCTTGCCTAGTGAAAATGTTTCCATTAGTAACCAGAAACCTAAACGAGGAAATAAGAAGAGTCGTCAGAGGAAACGATGCTTGGGGGGCAGGTCTCTAGCCTCTAGACATCATGCTGGAGCAAAACCGCCAACTTCTTCCAAATAATTTGGGGGAAAAATACCTCTAGAGAGACACACTACTAAGAGTGATCCTTGTTCGAAGGTCATTCTCATCATAATGTAGTAGTATTTTTCTACAATGAGCTTAGTCTTTGTTCTTTTTCATGCTCGTAAATACATGAGAATAAGTTACCGAGATTAGTCTTTTTTCTTTCTCGTGCTCATAAATACATGAGAATAAGTTACCGAGCTTAGTCTTTGCTCTTTCTCGTGCTCGTAAATACATGAGAATAGGTTACCAAGTACACTTTTATCTCTTTTTCGGACTCATAAAAGCTGTACAAAAAAATGAACTCTTTGGAGTCTCCTTTAAGCTCTTTTCAGACTCTCTAAACATGAAAATATTGTCAAGTGATCTTGCTTCCTTTCACACTTGTTAAAAGGTTGAAAGGGCATCTTTTTAGTGATAGTTTATCTCTTTTTCGGCCTCACGAGACTAATTACGAAAAAGGAACACTCTAATCAATCATGATTAGAAGAGTTCTCCCATGTATTGTTTTACACTTTTTTCGGGCTTCGGAGACAAAATTTACGAAAAAGTCATCCATGGAGTTTCCTTTAAGTTATTTTTAGACTCTCTAAACATGAAAAGCCATCAATTTTTCCTTCTATGGACTCACAAAATTATGCACTTAAGGACCTGTTATCACATGCTAATTTGTATTAATTTTTCCAAAGCCTCTTGTCCTTGTGTTATCATATTTTAAAACACTTTCACCAGCTACGTCAAGTTCCCATCACCTAAATCCTTCACTTGACTAATCATCCAAAATAGTCATGTTATCCATGAGTCAAAACTGAAAAATATCCCAAACCTATATCTATCCTTAATGCTTATCTAAATTCCTTTGTCCCATCACTTCATTCACTTTCACCCTTATTATCATATTCCAATTGAAAATTTAATATATTCCTTTATTTTTATTAATCTTAAGCTCTCTTATCTTATCCACAAAATCATTTGATGATCCTGATATGCCCAAAGTCCTTAGAAAAATGGAAAAGGTTTATAATTATCAATATAAATATTTTTATATTAAAATATTTATATTAATATTTAATCCAAAAATAATTCATAATCCCAAGTCAAGTCATGGGCACGAATCTCAATCAATATTAAAATAAAGTGGAAAAGTCAAAAGGGTGAATGGACAACAACTGATATTCAATGCGGAGGTTGAAAATGATCGGGGGTCAATCTCCTAAAGTGGTTCTGCAATCTAAACCATTATTTTGGTGTTTGGGTACATCTTATTATATGGTTTGTTGCGGAGGTCAAAGTGGTGTGGATTAAAACCACTCTTCGCAAGCTCCACAATACCATTGCAACCATTTACTACATTGTTTTGGTTTCATAAATGTGTTTTGTATGAGGATAATTTTTCAGGAGTGCATTTCAATATGAACCATGGAGTTTCCAATGCTATAAAGAATTTTTTTCTCATGGTGGAAAAAATTTACAGAGGTAAAAATAAAATTTTACAGAGCAAAGAAATAAATGTTTTATGCTATGGATATAAGAAGGAAATGAATTATAAAGAAGAAAATGCACGTGAACGGAAGATTTGGATAATTGTTTATCCAAAGTTTTTATAGACGTAAAAGGGGAAGATCAAGGGATATTTTCATAGTTTACCAAAGATGGTTTCCAAGACATGGTTATCAAAACCACGGGAAGCAAACTAGTAAATAGTTTTCACAGTAAAATGATAAATATTTATTGGGAAAAACAAGACATGGTTTAGCTTGAATGGAAATGTGGAAATGGAATGTTATAGGTTAAAGAAATATTTGGGAAATATTTTTATCAAAATATTTTATTCCTAAATATTTGAAAATTGATATTTCTCAAGTAGATATGGATAAATAAAATCAGATTTGGAAGAGTGTGAGCGGAATTTCAAAAATCATGTGGCATTCAATGATTTATTTCAAGCACAAAATCAGCCAATCCCAGGCTTTAAGGCATAATATCAGTAAGTAAAAGATCACACACCAGATTTCAAACACAAAATCAAGATTTGAAGAGATTTCTAGGCATAAGATCAGTGGTAAATAGATGAGGTGGCAACCAATAATATCAAATCAAAACTTTTGGCTCCAGCTCCAGCATTCGAGATCTTTTTGCAACCAATTTTAGATTTAGTTTTATTTCATTAATTGATTTTTTTCCAAACAATTAGCAACAACTTGATGGTTATTATTTTTTGTTATTTAAACATGTATTTTGTAATGAGAAAGGGGGACTTTCATCTAGAGAGGCTATTGGACTGTGTATCAATTTTTCAGAATGTCCTTCTGAATTAATAAAAACGTATTGTGCTTTTGGAGGAAAAGATTCATCACATTGTTGTTCTTAGTGTGTTTTTCCTATTAATGATTATCTCAATTATTGTTTGTTCTTTCTAGTATTTAGCTGAGAGTAAATGTTTGGAATTCATCGACATTTGATGCTCCATTCATATAGTAAATACTTGTTCAAGTGTTAAGGATTCCATGTTCAGAATTCATCAATATTCGGTGCTCTTTCCATGGAGATCTATATCCTTTATGTTTTTTCTTCTAAAGTTACATTAAGAAATCACCCTTTGTTAGGTGCTCTTAGTGTAATGGGTTTTCCTTTCCTCTTTTCTATGGCCATCCAAATATTGATCATTTACTAAAAAACAATACTTACTTTTCCTTTTATTTCTAAGAGTACACCACCAACTATTGACTCAATATTTTTAAGTTCAGGATTTGACCCCATTGCCCAACAGTTCCCTTCTCTTGTTTTTCCTACCAACCCTTTTAAAACAAAAACAAAACTTGTCCTATTGCACAATCTGACCTTTGTGTGCTCATTGCTAAATCTTTTTGAGTATTTTTAGTGTTTACCTATTTGAGAGAGCCATCTCTTGTTGTATAGGTCAGAATACAACCTAAATTTGGTTTGAGGTTACCTTGGGGTTTCTTTGATACATCCCAAAGAAATTACCAAGTGCTAACAAGACCCATATGGGAATGAACCCTTACTTCTTCTAGTTCATTAAATAAAGGAAGAGGAACTTACCAAAGGTAAGCTATATCGAGCATGTGTTACCCTCATCGAGCTCATTAAATGAAAAAGAGGTACTCATCTATCTGGGTGGGGGGGAATTGAAGGAAGTGGGTCAAGGTTTTGGGAATTCTTTATGGAAACTATTGTTTCCCTTTAACATGGCACATGTTTGCATCTTATCGTACAGTTGGGTAATCTACTTGTCTCTAATCGGGAATATTTTCTCCCTTATTCCTTTGTGTGGTACCATATTCTAATATACATTATCCTCACCAAATTTTAACCAATGTCTATCTAGGCCCTGAAGTTGCATCGTTGAGTCATCTCCTTCCATCAAGAGGCTCATAATGAGGTGAACATATTGAATAATGATTTGGAAACACTTATTCATCCACAAACACCCTTGATAAACCCAGATAATAAAAAAATTAGCACGCCAGACATTTCCCCTTTATCTTGAAAGTGGGAACCTTCATCAAATAAGCAAGGTATATTCCTTCAAAGCACAAAACTCATATAATTGTACAAGATACATTATCCGCATATGGTACTAGTACTTGATTATTGTATAGTTTGGTTATAAATCATGAAATCAATCGACAATTCTTAAATCATGATTAATGAACTTTTTTTGTTACATCTTCCCTTTCAATTCCTGTAAAAATTCAACCTAAGGATCCTTAACATCATCCATAATGAATTCTTTATTTATTGACTCCATAGTTGTGGGTATCTCTAGCTTCCTTCTACTCTCCCCCTTTATCACCTAACTACTTCAAGCATGAACTTTCACCATGGATATATCTTGGTTTATACACCTTTGTTGATACACTAGCTTTATGTCTAGATCGACTTGTTGTAATGGCTAAAATTGGGAAATGTTATCTTCTAATTTTAGCACACCACTTTTTTTCTTTAGAACATCCTACAAATGATAGTAGAAGAGTTAAATAAATAAGCATTAAAATGGATAAATCCCATCCTTTGTAACCAAAATTCCATTCAATGTGTGTAGGTGGAGTCCACTATTCATCTCACATGTAGACAAATCTAGAGAAAAAGTGCATAGATTCAATTTATTCCCCAAAACTTTGCTTTAAATCCCAAATTCCATGCATTGACAATATTTCTTGTTAATCAAATCACCCAACCCAATTCCACCCTAACACCACCCTATCCCTATGATGAAACTTCACCCTTAATGGCACAACCTACACTAAGATGAAACTTGTAATTGTCATGGCTACAATTTTGTTTCTCGCTCACTCCTCACTTAGGTTTCAACTTGGTTTCTACTCAGGATTCATCCCAATTCATACTTAAGACTTCAATGAAAAATATTGACTCAAGGTTGCATGGTTGTGTAAAATAAACATAGTTTCAATTCATATCTTCTAAACCACCCCCACCCCGATCACAAAGGTGTGGCATTCCCTTAAACAAAAACACAAAAAAACATTGACTTTGGTTGAAAATGTTTGAAATGTAAGACTAAAATACATGAACCTAAAATCTAAGGGATTACACTAAAATAAATATATGCAACATAACAAATGGAAAAATGACATGTACATACTCCTCTTTGTAGGAGTGGATCAATTTTCAATGTTGGGTAGAGGAGATGAGTTTCAAACAAGCACCATTCACACATCCCTCCAATAGTGTTGTTTGATTATCTCTCTTTTACTTATTGGGCTGACCCAAGTTCATATCTAAATAGGATTCCAACAAAACCCTCTAAAACTATCGGCCCTCCTGGTAAACTAGAAGGCAACACATCACACAGAGTGCACTTCACAGTCTCACCCGAGATATCTCTATGGGTGAATGCAATTCTCAAGTTCTTGCAGTCTAGGAATGAGTGGGATCTAGGATTGTATTTTATCTTCTTCATGCATTCATCCGGTTATTCATTACTCTTCCTAGTATTCATTCATCTTTTAGGCATATGCATGCATTCTAATACATCTCATTAATCATTCATTTATAAGATAACCATTAACAGAAAAAACATGCAAGAAACATTACAGATAACACATGTTTTACCATGGTTCACCCCCTCCTGGGATATGTCCACAAAGATTTGGATTCTCTTCTCTTTTATTTAGTTCTCTGCAAAATATGGCACTGCACGCACTACATCTCCCATCATACAATCATGAAAAAGGTTCAATGATATATGTGAGGTGGACTATATCACACCCGGCTCCTCATCCTCTAATCTAACCCTCAAAACCTGGCCTACTTGTCTCTTCTATAGCTCAACAACTTTTACAACAATAGTTTAACTACAATCATTGAACCACAAAACTAGAACAACTATTCAACCCTGATCTAGAACTCCTAGGTTCTTATTTATACTATTTTTCAGGCTTACAGATGTTACATTCTTTATAAAAAACCCTAACCCTAACATTGTTAGGTTTTCCTACTTGCACGCTTTGCATGTTGCTCCTCTTGCATGTTGCTTTTCCTCGCATGTGTTGCTTTTCCTGCTAGTTGTTCTTCTCCAAAATTAGGCCTTTCCTTCCAAAATTAGGTCTTTCCTCAAAATAGGCATGTTCCCAATAGGCTGTTAAGAACCAAACATCAATATAGCATGGAAAAACCTCAGGAAAAGTAATCAACGCCTTGAAATAGAGATAATTTCAAATAATAAGCCTCTTCGAGGGGGCAACCTCATTTTACCCCACTTAAATGTTCAAGTACAAGATGATTCAAACTGAAAATGTCTCCTTGGTATATATAGGAGACTAGGAGGTATAATTACAACTAATGGCCTAAAGCCGACATAAATAAAATAACATTACTAATATAATATTCCC
>ML790183.1:6403-51488 GCA_009831015.1 Picea engelmannii | reverse complement strand
TTTTGTAAATCATTTATGTCCCTACGCATTTCTTCACCTTCATCAAGAGTCCAATTAGGATTTTCTGGAGGCTTATTTGGTGTAGAGGGTCCCTTTTTGGGTGGCATGTTGGCCAAATATCACTTTTGAGTCTTGATTTTGAGATGGTTCTGCTAGACAATATTTATTCTATTCTATCTCCCAATTTTCGGCCCTTCTGGGTATGAAAATTTTTTTTGGGTATTTCTCTGATATTTCTTCTCTGCAATGCCACAGGTCTGATCAAAATTGGATGTGCCAAGTGGAATTTACGGTAACTTCTTCACAACTTGCCGATTTTTGTCCTTTCCAGGAGATCTCACTTGTATAGAATGACCCGCACAAAATAATTGATCTCAAATTCTAAAACTCACACCCAAAATACTACAGACTGTCCACGATCCAATGCAACCATTCCCACTTGATTTGGATACTCTAGCAAGAAGTTATGCTTGTTTTACCTTGAACACCTTCTTGAGACTAGTCAATAGGACTAGTCAGATACCCTACCTTACACAAGGTGTATCTACAAATTTAAGATGACCCAGAAGATGAAAATTTTACCAAAGATATATTACTAATTTCTGTAAATGTTTGCTGAAGTTCAGGGTCTGAAACGTTACAGAAAATTTTTTATAGCAAAAATTCCACAATGACTCATTTCAGGATGAGTTCAGAACCCTATCTTGTATAGGCTGTATCTCTGAAAGTATAAGGCCTCAAGAGCTGAATTTTGAACCCAACGTACCTTTATCCGTCTACTAAAGACCCTCCAAGCGGTTCCTTCTGCAACATTGTATAAAAAAAATTATATCAAAAATTCCACTGTGTATCAGATGTAGCAGCGAAACCCCAAGACCTTGAGCTCTGATACCATATGTTAAGAACCAAACATCAATATAGCATGGAAAAACCTCAAGAAAAGTAATCAACGCCTTGAAATAGAGATAATTTCAGATAATAATCCTCTTTGAGGGGGCAACCTCCTTTTACCCCGCTTAAATGTTCAAATACAAGATGATTCAAAATGAAAATGTCTCCTTGGTATATATAGGAGACTAGGAGGTATAATTACAACTAATGGCCTAAAGCCGACATAAATAAAATAACATTAATAATATAATATGCCCCAATTAAGGGGTAATGAGCCAACATTAGGGCTTAACATAGGCCCCCAACATTTACATGTGGCTCGTCCTGAGCCACTTAGGTAATGTGCGCTCCCTGCACTACCCTATCCAGACTATGGAACTTTTCTGCTAGTTCCTTTCCTTTCTCTCTCATATGCGCAACTTTGTTTGATAGTGCCTCTACTATCTGTGATTTTATATCCTCCTACATTAGTGTTTTGCTCTCCTCTTGTGCATGTTCTCTACTTGTATTCTCTTCCTCCAACCGCACAATCATTTGTGTTTCTTGTTCTTGGAGGGGTTCTAATTCCGCTTGTATTTATTTCTTTTGTGTTTGCACTGCTTTAATCTATTTGCAACTTATTCATGTCTTGAGTGTCCTTCAAGAAATTTGTGATGCTCAATGTCTTATGCCTTTGTTTGAGATATTTTATGGAAACATTGATTGTCTCCTCTTCTTGGTCCCACTATTGGACCTTCTCGTATTCTTCCAGTGTTGTCCATAATTGCATGCCTTTGTCGAACGATTCTCCTGCTGCCCTTGCTTGGTTCTCCATATCATTTATTTGGAGTGAAGACTCTTTTTTTCTCTGTTATCGGACCTCGAGAGGAGCCGTAGGTTTAATCATTTCCTTGAGCTCCTTAATCTCTTGTTTTAATTGATCAATTTTTTTTGCAATGAGGTTGATCTTCTCCTCTACGCTTCTCTCTGCAACTTGTGCATTGTTTGGGATGTGATTGTAAGCCATTGTCAATACTTGTTCTATATTATCCGTGCATTCTTTCTCCTCCTCCTTCTCTTCAGTCAATTGGTTGCATTTGATTTAAAGCATTTTTGTGACTCGTATACACAGCTCCAAGTTTGTTGCATCCACGCAGGCCCTGGAATACACTTCTTACATGAAACTGGCTTGGATTTTGTATAATTCCTTGATGGGTATTTGTGACATGACCATTTTTACTTGTTCCACATCCCCAAGGGTTCTCTGCGTAGTCTCCTGGTCGAATCTAATCATTTGACGCGTTACCAAAAATGCATCTCTTCCCTGGACTACAAACTACACTGTCTCTTCTCCTTCTTTCTGTGCAGGCGGTCGCCATGTCCTTTCCTATTGTTGCGTGGTGGCATATGATCCATCTTGGCTCCATAGATGCTATATGTTCTCATGGACCTCTAGGATATTTTCCATTATTTCTTCCCGCTGCACTTATACAATTCTGACCACTCCTTCACCCATGTCTTAGACCTTATCCGCAACTAGCTCTGCATCATCCTCCATCAGGGTGATGTCTGGGTCCTCTATTTCATATTTGTTTTTCTTGTGTGCTTATTTTTGTTGCATGGGATTCCTTGTTGTCTGTGAGGGTTGTGCCCCACTTGGCATACTCTAGTTTCTTTCTTCTCCATCCTATGAAGTATCCTTATTTCCAGTCTGTGGTCTGATTCCTATCCTTGTTGATGTTGGTGTCCTCCTTGGCCTTTTTGGTACTGTGTTTCTCTCAATTGGTTGAGTCCACACTGTAGTCGTTCTAGTATTATCAGTCGAGCTACTTGTTCTCACTAATGAGCCTGCTTTGGCCTTTTCCTTAGGTCTATAGGACTATGTCGTGCATGTCCTCATGGTTGGTTTTGCTACTGGTAGTTGTCACTATGCAGACCAGTCTTTGATTATCCAATCCACTTTCTCTCTAGTGACGTAGTAATGCATCTCTAGCCATGCCTTCTTTGGATCCATATGTGATTCCTAGATGCCTTGAACTTGGATATCCCATATGTATCCTACATTACCTCCATCGGTATGTGCCACACATTCATTGTGCATTGTTGTATCTCTTCTAGCAGCATTGCAAAAACAATGTTATTTTCCTGTTGCGGCTTGTTGTCCTTTTCCTTCCAGAGGGACTCGTATCTGGTCGCATAACACTTCCCCATCCTGTCCAAAAATGCTAAAAATTTTGGCTCCTTCCACCCTTCCAAAGTTATCAGGATGATCGTCATGAGTAATTGAAGTTGGTTCCATTGTCCTATGCGTCTCTGCAGTCTATTAAGAACTAGTTCAGCAGGTATGGTGCCCAGACGAACACAACCCCCTTCACGCACTCCATGGCTACTGCAATAATTCTTGTTGGCACTTCCTCTCTGCAAAATTTCCTCAATAGTTTCCAAGCCATCATCTTGCTAGGGAACCTTGTCGCATTGTCATTAATGTCCTTTATGACAATTCCTCTATTCCCTCGAGTAGCGTCGAATTGTGCTTTGACCTGCTCTATTATTTCTGTCTCATGCACCTTGTTATCTAGGTATTCCTCGGGTCACGCATCGACTATGGGTAGTCTTGTATCTTGGAAATCAATGCCACATCTATCTATATCAACCTATCCATCCATAAGATGCCTCCATCGATGTGGGTGACTAGTTGCTTCAAACAGAGCCTAACGATTTTACATGCCCAAAATGTGGTATGTCTAATAGGTTCATAATGCCCAAGTTGTATAGCCTAGTTATCCACTATGCGGGCTCTAGTATGGGTTTTCCTAGGGGTCCAATTTCCCCTCTATTTATGAGATAAATCTCCTCAGCCAAATCTAGAAATTTGGTCGCAACGTGCACATCATGGTCGGTGTACCTAAGCTTAGGTACCTTTCCCAGCACATCATCAACAACAATGATTGTGTCTGGGAGATAGGGCAATGTAATCTCCATGGAGTCCTGCGCCTTCCTTTATGTCTCATAGCATATGTTCCTACCTTTGTTGTGTTTGCTTCCTCTTCTTCCCTTTCGGACTTTGGTCACTCAATGATGTCTTCGAACAAAACCTCCTCGTGTTCATGGGAGTGGTGTGGTCCCATTGTTTCATCGAGCTTCACAGGAGTCTCAGGGTTAGGGTTTGAAACACCATTCTGGGCCCTGGAGCTCTACCCTATTTCTCCTTGCTACATTGTGGAGGTCTCTTTCTCAACCCTAGTCGGGCTGATTAATTAGGTGTCTGAGATGGTAACATCCTCCAGCTCGACCACGTTCTTGCGTTGTTGCATTCTTTGCTTATGCCTTTGGCCCTATCGCATAACCTGGATGTACTAGCCTAGAACACCAAACTTTGGTGGAGTCATTCTCTCTCAAATCCACACACTTTCTTGCTTTTGCGTAAATTTCTAGCTAGGGAACGCACTCTATTTCTCGCTCTGTGCTCAAAAATCACTAAGTGTTGAATAAACGCATGCTTTCTGCCTTTTATAGACCTGGTCGTATTCATTTTCCACTTTTCTCATGCATTTGCGTTGACTCTAATTTTTCCTGCATGTTGTCTTTTGATGTTTGTCATGGTAATTACTGTATGCAACTTTTTTCCAGACTTTCTTATGGTTCATCCAACTTCTGTGTCTTTTTGTGTTTTTCTCCCGTTTTCTATTTTTGTATTTATGTTTCCATCTTTTTCTCCTTTTTGTTTCTTTTTCTCATTTTTTTGTCCTAACTTCTACTATAGTAATCTATATACATGTATTTCTCATTGTGTTGTAACTTCTAAGGATTAGGAGGTTGATTGTCCCTGTACATCTTCAGTCGACTCTCGTTGATCATTCTTTTCATTTTTTTTCCTCCCAAGTACTTTAGTTGTACAGATCCCTCATATGTGATAGTCTTTAATTCATATGGCCTGATCCAATGCATTCTAAACTTACCAGGATGTTGAAAACATTTATTGTCATAGAGATGGACTAGGCCTCCCTACTTAAAAATATTCTTCTTAATATGTATGTCATGTCAGTCTTTGTCTCTCGATTTATGCACTTCTTAGTGAAATACTGCAAGAATTATGTCCTCTTCCATCTCCATTAGTTGATTCAACCACTCCTTTACTGCACCTTTTTCTGTCATGTTGGTAATTGTTGCTACGCACAGGCTAGGTACCAAAAATTCCAATGGAATTATTACTTCCATCCCATACACCAACCTAAATGGTGTTTTTCCTGTCAAGTTCTTACATGTGGTCATGTATTCCCATAGTACTTTTGTTATTTTCAAGTCCCAATCATCCATGTTGACATTGCAGATATTTGTCATAGAATTCTCCAAGATCTTATTGAAGGCTTCTACTATTCCATTTTCTTGAGGATGGTATGGTGTACTCTTCTGGTCATAAACTTTAAAATCCTCAGTCATAGCCCTAATGGTATTATTGATAAAATGAGTGCCCTGGTCACTCATCAAAATCTTTGGACATCCAAATCTGGTGATCACTTGCTCAAATAAGAAGTGTGTTGTTGTCTCTGCACTGCAATTTTTTATCGGTGTTGCTTCTACCTATCTTGTCAAGTATTTAATCACAGTAATGATATATCTAGCTCTTGATATGTTTTATGGTGGATTGATTGGTCCCACAAATTCTATTTCCCATTTTTCAAATACCTACAGAGTCACTTGTAGTCTGAGAGGCATCTCATCTCTTATGTTGGGTTTTCCAACCCTCTGACAGACATCACATTTCTAGAAATATTCCTTGGGATCTCTATGGATTGTTGGCCACCATAATCCTGTGCACAATACATTCTATGTGGTATCTTTTCCTGCATAGTTTCCTCTAGCTATACCTTCATGAGCTTCTGCCAAAATTATGGGCCTTTCATGTTCCAATACACATCTTCTCAAAATACTATATGTGCCCATCTTATATAAGTGTCCTCCAATAAGTTGATAGTCTGCAGCTATGACTACCTGATTTTTCTTCTGCACAGTGCTAAAATCTTGTGGTGCAACCCTTGTACTTAGGTATTCAATAATATTAGTGAAGTATTCATCAGCTACTTGTATTGAAAATATTTGTGCATCAAAGAAGTTGTCTTCCAAATTGGTAGGTTCTTCTCCATTAGTTACCCTTGACAAGTGATCAAGTGTTGCATTAAGCTTCCCTGGGTTGACTATCACTTCGAAATCAAATTCTTGGAATAACAATAGCCATCTATAGATCCTCCCCCCCAACACTAGCTTGTTGACTAGGTATTTAAGGGTAGAATGATATGTGAACATATTAAAGTGTTTACCCAGTAAATAATGCCTGAATTTTTTAAGTGCATATACCATGGCTAGGCCTTCTCTTTCTGTGGTATTGTAGGTATGTTTTGATTCTGACAATTTTTTCTTGCAAAGGATATAGGATGGTCTAAGTCCCCTACTCCTAGTCGCGCCATAATTTCTCCAATTTCTATGGTTGATGCATCTACATGCACATGAAATGTATTTTCCCAATCCGGGAATACTAGGATAAGTGTTGTGACCATGTTTTCTTTTAAGGTGTCCAAACCTTGTTGACAATCCTAATTCCACTTGAATATGATTTCATTCTTTAACAATTTTTCCATTGGTGTAGTAATCTACGCATACCCCTTTATAAATTTTATGTAATAGCTTGTATGTCCCAGTGTTTCTCTCAACTGGCGCATTGACTTTGGTGGTGGTAAATTGACAATGACTACAATCTTAGCAGGATCCACTAGTAAACCTTGTTTACACACTATATGTCCCAAAAATATTCCAAAAGGTGTCCCAAAAATTCATTTCTTGATGTTCAATGATAATTGGCATTGCTTGCATCTTTCCAACATTAGCCTTAACACTTATACATGATCCTTTAACAAACTATATACAGTCCAGTCATCTAGATACACTTCTAAAAATTGATGTATGAATTCCTTAAAATAAGTTATGACCACTCTTGAAAATATGGTTGGTACATTCTTCAACCCAAATCGCATGATTGTGTATTGATAGGATCCCCATTCTGTAGAAAAAGTAGTCTTATACCCATCCTCCGGAGCTATTTTGATCTGATAGTAACCTAAGAATCCATATGTAAATGAATATACTTCCTAGTCTCCCACATTCTCTAAGACTTCATCTATAAAAGGGGTAGGGAAAGGGTCATGTAAGAAATCACCATTAAGTTTCCACAGATATAAATAGGTCCTTATCCCCCCTTGTTTATTGTCTTGGACTACCATCGAGCTTATCCATTCAGATTCCTCTACTGGTTCTATGATACTAACTTCCAACATTCTGTCAATTTATTCTTTCACTTTCTTCTTATATATTAGATTCAGTCTGTAAGGTCTCTTCCTGACAGGTCTTGCCTAAGTTTTGAGAGGCATCTTCATCTCTCCTAGCTCTCCTGATGTACCTTTCATCTCTGTAAAATTTGTTGGGAACAGGTCATTATATTCGTGCAGTAACTATGTTATTATTTCTACTATTTGTTCATCCCAATAGTCTCCAATACTTTCCATTTTGGGATTGTCACTTGTCCCAATGTTGACTTTCCTCACTTTTATTGGCATCAAATACTTCTGACTCCAGAGATGGACCTTCGGCCACCTCTCTTTCTCCTTCAATTCCTGTATTATGAATGTTGCATGGATCATCCTCATCTGGTGCTTCCTCTTCAACATGATAGCATGACAATAGTTCTTTGACTGTCTGCCTATTATGTTGTTGATATTTTGTCATTAGTTCAACCTCTAGTTCATCAATAAATATAACTCCTCTTATATGCTTCAGTGTTGAATCAATGTTGAGGTTTTCATGTTCAAATGAGAAGGTTACTACAAAGTTTCATTGTAAGGTTGTACATTCTGTAGCACTTATACGCATCTCCTAGTCTACATACCAATTCTCTAGGATTCCTTCCAATGTATGGATGAAGTGATGAGGCCATTATTCTGGTTGTGTCATCCTCCATTGTGTTTTTCACTTCTCCAACTGTTCTACTGGTGTCCCTTTCCCATCGCACCTTTGAATTTTATTTCTCCCATGTTCTGCACCAAATCTAATGCGCAGTAATCACTTACATTGGTACCAATCCTGAATTGTTTCTTTGTGCATGCCATACCATAGTGTAGGTGTGGCCTTGAGTGAAATATATAGGGCTAAGATCCTCTGATATTATAACACTTATTCTTCATATTTTGTCGGATATTCCTCTAAGTCATTTTCCCCATGGAAACTAGGAGGTTCTCTTACCTCTATACCAACCCATCTTACTGCGTGGTCTATTCTTGTGCATCTTCTTGTGGAAACTTCATGTAATCGTTGTTTCCAATTCTCCAAACATGTATCTAAGTCAGAAGCACCTAATGTGATACTTCTCTAGCTGAGTACCCCATCTGTAGTTGGTTTCACATAGTCTTCTTCATACACAGTGGTTCTGTACAACTAGTTTATTTCCTCCATATATAAGCAAGTGGGTTCTACAAACCTTTCTCCTTATGAAGGGTATAATGGCACAATTACTCTATATTTAATTGATTCAAACGTCATTTTCCTTGTCTCCAGGTTGATTATGGATTGGTTATCAAATTCCCAATCCAATCCAAGCAATGTTGGATAAGATTTTGTGCCATCTACTATCTATATTACTTAGAAATCTACCATAGTGCACACTCCATCCAAATCTACTGTCACCCCTTTAAGCCTTCCAATTGGTAACACTCTGTGTTGATTTTCTAGTTTCAACTGGATAGGTGAATAGCCTAGTGTGGGTTCTCCCATGCACTGCCATGTCTTCTTAGGTAAAAAATTTACTTATGAGCCCAATTCTAGTATAATATCACTCATATTGAAATCCCCAATATTAGAATTTAGTCTGAATTCCATGCCTTCTTGTATGGAGATGATTTGTTTTCTGCTCTAATTTTCCTTCTACCTTTGTGTTACATCTTTCTAGAATATTTTTCAAGATCTTGATAGATGATGGATCCTTTAATAACTTAATGCAGGATTTATAATTTTTGTTTTATGTTACTTACTTTCTCTAAAGGTTGTGCTTCACTAGTGTGGTCCATTGAGGAGGGAATTTTGTACATTGGTACATTATGAGTGTGTTGCACAGTTGATGTAGACACAACATTTTGGTTGAGAAACTCTTGTCTTTCCTCCTTGAGTGTTTCCTTTTCTTTTCATGCATCAAAATGCTTCAGTGGTTCGGTATTCTTCTTCACCCATTGGTGTTGCACTAGATCTTGTCTTACTACATCGACTCTTGTCTTGGCTCCTCCTAGCATAACTATGTTGATGTTTCTTCCATCATCCCTGGATTCTACAGAAATCCATTGTACATTCTAGTTGTTCTAGTTCCTCTTTTCTTGGATCTTTCCCAAGAGTGGTGTACAATATTTTGTATCATGGTCTGTTGCGCGACAGTACATACATGTCATTGGTGGAAGTGGAAAATCCCTTGCATAATTTCCTGGTTGTTGGAATTTATGACACACTATTGGGCCTCTACCTCTTCCAAATCCTCCTCTACCTCATCCTCCACCTCTGTATCCCGCTCGGTCTCCTCGCGGTGTGTTGTACTGAGGTACCTGGTTATACTATGTGGGTTTATATTGTGGTTGTGTGTTGTTATACTATTTCTACACATTGTTATATGGAGGTTTTACTTGTTTGAACTAAGGTGCAGCTTTCCCTATCATCATTTCTACTTTCACCCTATAAGTATCTGAAGTTCTTTCTCTCATCATCTCCATTTTCCTACAATATTTATCATCATGACCCACTGATTTGCAAAAATTTCAATACGAACTTTTGGGTACTATCTGGTACTTCTGCATCATTGGACAATGATATGGATCATACCCATGTGTTTTATAGATCTCACACCATGGTCCTCTTGTTGGAAAAGGGTTTGGTACTCTTGTTTCCATGTATTGCGTGAAAGTTGGACATTCATTCTTATGGTGTCTTTGTGTCCTGTATGTGGTACACCAAACAACTTCTCTTTTCTCTTTTCCCTTATTCTGGTTAAGTTGAAATGTTAGGTTCTTCAAATCCTCCTTCTTCTCCTCTATTGTTGGATCTGACTTCTGATACTGGTTCTCTTCCAGATGTAAGGCTGCCTGCAGAGCCTCTGCATGAGTTTGGAACTTTTGTTGTCTTAATGGGTATTTCAAATGTTGTAACAGTGGGTTCACAAATAAGTGTCTATGTTGCATGTTAGTCATTGCATACTTCAACTTACCTTTGAGACGCTTAAACCATTCATCAATCTTCCATACATAATCACCTAGTTTTTTCCTGATTTCAATCATCTAATTCATGTACTGGTCCTTTGAGATAGGATTCTGAAATTTGTTTATCGATGTCCTTTTCACGTCTGCAATAGTCCTTGTTACTCTTGGTGGACTGTTTGCATCTAGGCTCATATACCAATCCAGTGCGCGGTCTCTTAGTGTGATATATAATTGTGCATGTTTTGTATTATCATATGTGATCTGCTTTGCTTCCCAGATCTTCTTGTGGATGAATAAGTTCTTTTGAGGATCCTCTGATGCCTCTCCTCGAAATTCTGGTAACCTGATCATGGGACCATGTCCTTCCATTCTAAACTTTGTTGAACTACTACCTTCGTGCAATGTAGATACTTGATTCTTACTTCTTGAAATATCTCCTCCAGTTGATGCGCTTTGACTGGATCCTTGTCCTATCATTCCTCTGCCACTAAAATTTGGTTGTCTATACGTTGGTGTTCTTTCTAGCATACTAGTCGCACATGGGGTTATGGGTTCCACACTGACAGTGACCTGGATTGGAGTTCTTCCTTTTGTTCCTGCCCTTGGATCTCATGTTTTCCTTTCATATGTTGTACATAGGATTTCCTCAATCTGCTCCACAACCCAGAGATCCTCTACCTCTTCTTCATCACTTTCCAAGCCCTCTCTATCAGCTATGGCTCTCTTATTATTATTCATCTTATATGGGTAAGGTTATTCATTGTGTGTCTTTCCAGTTGTTTCCATTATCTACTTTATCTGGTCTTCATCCATCATGATTGGGTTCATGGCCTCCTTCTTCTTTCCCTTATCCATTTCTTCCTCCATTTCTCCACCTCTTTTCAATGCTTCTCCCCTTCCCCCATGCACACAAGGAAGTTTAGTTGTCTGATTCCATGGTCATCACACTATTGTTATATAATAAAATATTGATTGAAGTATGCAATGATCTGATATACCTACCTCTTGGTCCTTTTAGAAAATCCTACTTTGTTATGATGTAAGACTCCGAGGTATCTATTGCAAATTTAGTGATAAACCCTGTAACAATAATGTCTAACTAGAAATATATTGTGCGCATAAACTTGTTGTAACTGCACGATCTCCACAGGATTCCACTTCAGTTTTCTTATATGATTTTTTGGGTGGTTGTATTTTAACCTCAATAGCCACTCCTGCAACAAATGTGGGAAATCATAGAAAAATACCTCATGCAAGTCACTAAATACATATTTGTTAACATATTTGTGTGGTGTTAACTTAGGTTTTTTTTATCCTTCTACTCAAACTCAAGTTCCTTTGTTTTAAACCATCTTTCAATCTCCACCTTCGTTGGATTCCATGGCCTAAACATCCCCTTCTATACTTTCATTCTTTGTGTGATTCTTCCACGGATCCTTTCCACTCAATCATATGCAATTCCAGCCGAAAAAAAAAACATTTATTGGTTTGATTATCTCTCTTTTACTTCTTGGGCTGACCTAGGTTCATATCTGAATAGGTTTCCAACAAAACCCTCTAAAACTATCGACCCTCCTGGTAAACCAAAAGGAAACACATCACACAGAGTGCATTGCGCAGTCTCACCCGAGATAGCTCTATGGGTGATTGCAATTCTCAATTTCTTGCAGTCTATGAATGATTAGGGATCTGGTATTGTGTTTTATCTTCTTCATGCATTCATCTAGTTATTCCTTCAACTCTTCCTAGGAATCATTCAGCTTTTAGGCACATGCATGGATTCTAATACATCTCATTAATCATTAATCTATAAGATAACCATTAATAGAAATTAAACATGCAAGAACAATTACAGATAACACATGTTTTATCATGGTTCACCCCCTTCTGGGATACGTCCGCAAATATTTGTCTTATTTTCTCTTTTATTTAGTTCTCTGCAAAATATGGTGATGTGCACACTACATCTCCCATCATACAATAATGAAAAAGGTTCAATGACCTCTGTGAGGCGGACTAAATCACACCAGGCTCCTCAATCTGTGATCTAACCCTCAAAACCTAGCCTACTTGTCTCTTCTATATCTCAATATATTTTACAGCAATAACTTAACTACAATCATTGAACCACAAAACCAAAACAACTATTGGACCCCAACCTGGACCTCCTAGGTTCATATTTATAGTATTTTGCAGGCTTATAGTAGTTAAATTATTTATTAAAAACCCTAACCCTAACATGGTTAGGTATTCCTTCTTGTGCACCTTGCATGTTTCTCCTCTTGCATGCTTCTTTTCCTCGCACATGTTGTTTTTCCTGCCAATTGTTCTTCTCCAAGATTAGGCCTTTCCTTCCAAAATGAGGTCTTTCCTCAAAATAGGCCTGCGCCTGACAAATAGTTTATCATCTATATGGAATAATTTAATATATCCTTAGACTTTGATATCTAAAACCACAAAATATCCCAACTAGTGCATACTAGATGTTTTAGAAGCTTGATGTCATATAGCATAACCATATCCCTATTACAGAATATTTCCCCTATAGACAGGTGAAATCTCCCTTGTATATCTAGACCCCTATTGACCAAGACAGAAAAAAAAAAAAAAAAAAAACAAATGGACACTAACATTCCTTTAGATCTATTATTTATGTCTATATGCAGAGAATATACAAGAAATAAGTGTGACTTACTCCTTTTCGATGGTTTTCCTCGTTGATATTCAATCTTTGGCCTTGTTGTCCAAGATCCTATCGCAATGAAGAAAGTATGCAAGGAATAGAACAATACCTTCTGATTCTACAATATATCATAAGACAAGAGAAGATCTATATATATATATATATATATATATATATATATATATATATAAACAATATGACGGAAATAGGCCAAGTTATGTATTATGAAAACATGGGAACTTACAACCTTGTTGCGTTAGCATTCCTCCAAGCTTCCAATCCAGTCCTTGAATGCACTCTAAAGATGTTTCTCTTAAGATAATAAGTATCATATACTAACTTTCTCATCTCTCCATTTCACCTTGGAATTCCCTCATTATATAGGATTTGGAGGCTTAACCACCATGAAGAATATCACTCACTAGACCCACAAAATTTGGATCTCCAATATTTTAGGGAGAAAATATCTCTCAAGGATTTTAGGGAGAATCTCTCAAGGATTTTAAGGATGAAATATCTCTCAAGATCCATCAAATTAGGATTTTGGTTTGAGAAAATCTCTCAACCATCTATGAGACTCTCAACTTCTCCTTTAGATTAGGAAACTAAATGTGAAGTGGATTCTCACACTAAATTAATTTCCTTTTTTCAATAAAAATGAATAATACACGTGCACATAGTATTTTGACCTTCATTTGATAAATTTCTCCTCCACGCTGACTAGGGATTGTGACAAATGTTCTTTCATGGTGTCAAGGTTGCGACACTCAACAAAGTTCATGTGACACTTAGTAAGGTGCATATGACACTTTACGCCACTTATGACACTTAAGGCGTGTAATATATGTGACACCTAAGTGCAACATTTTGGCGTCTAACATATGCCCCTAAAGTGTGGGTTCAGAAGAGAAGTTGATGGCCAAAACACTTTATGGAAATATGTGCATCAAGGAACTGGAATAGGAGAGCCTAGTAGAAGGTGCAAGTAAACATCAATCAGTATATATGTATCATCCCTGAGGTTGGCATCCCCATGCTCGAAATAAACTTGACTGTACGCATGGTTGTCAACCAATACACTGTGGATCCATGAAAGCACTGACTAAGGAAATGGCCATGAAAAATATAATGTGGATCCATACCTCCATGACTCAATCAGGTTGTAGACACGAAGGAATAAATAGTGGATCTACGATATGACAAAAGCATGGCCACAGAACAATACAATGTGGATCTGTGTGACTGCATAAATATCAGTGAGATTTCTAGTATGATCACTATATCAGAATCTACTAAGTACTCAAAGAATCTCCATCGCAACCTGGTGAGCGCCTAAAGGGGTTCCCAGGGTCTTTGTCCCAATCCTGAAATGGTACGATTCTATCCATGCGAATAGATGTTTTGATGTTGAACATGGTAGAAACCACTTTATTACCATTCATTAATGTATATCGTTAACAAGTGTGAGGGAAATCACCAATTATGACAATGACTCCCAAGGTAACCTAGTACATTCAGTGAATGTGAACAAATGAGTTGAATTTGGACACTCATGGAATCATTCGATCATAGGTCAACGATGTAAACCTACTGTCTAAAGCAAGGAGGCCTACCATTGAGGCATGAAGGTCTCAGGGTATTAACTATTTTCTAAGTATAATTCATGGATAATGCATTGAAGTCAACAGGAAAATACTCATCGAAGGAGGGCCTTGATGCATCCCCCATCATCGACATGAAACTGACATAGGAAAGTGGTGTAAGATGGTGGATTAAATGAGTATGGAATGACACGAGGATGAAATATGGTAATACTACATATGGTTGGTTTGAAGTGAAACTTCCCTTGAACATTGTGAGGCATGACAAATGACTTAGTAGCATTGAATCGTCTGAGAGATGGACCAAAACGTAGTGTGACGATCACCGGGGAACTCTTCGGGTGAGACAAAGGAGTATGAGGACTCATGGGATTGCCATGACTAATAGATAAGAAGATTACCCAACTATAAGATGAGATGCAAATAGGTGCCATGTTTAAGGGAGAAAACAAACAACTGCCATAATGTTTTCCAAAACCTTGACCCACTTCCCTCAATTTTTCCCCCACCATGATTGGCAAGTACCTCTTTGTTTTTTAATGAGATTGAGGAGGATAAAAAATGATCGATATATTTCATCTTCGATGAGTACCTCTTTGTTTTTTAATGAGATTGAGGAGGATAAAAAAATCTCGATATATTTCATCTTCGATGAGTACCTCTTCATATGTTTAACTAACCTAAAGTAGGGGTTCCTCCCCATATGGGTCCTTCGATGCATGTATTACGAGTCTAAAGAAGGAAAACCCGACAGTCTTTTCATGTTTAGAGAGTCTGAAAAGATCTTAAACACGACTCCATGGATGTTATTTTTCTTAAATTTAGTCCCCCAATCCCCAAAAAGTGTAAAACAATACAAGGGAGAACTCTTCTAGTCATGATTGACTAGAGTATACATTTTTTGTAGTTAGTCTTACGAGGTTGAAAAAGGGGTAAACTACCACTCGAAAGACGACTCTTCATGGTTTAATGAGCTCGAAGGATGAGCAAAGTATGCTTGTATTCTACTTCATTTTTAATGAGCTTGAAATAGAGAATGAAACTATGCTTGAAGTCGATTTCATTTTTTAACAAGATTGAAAATGAGAATAAACTATGCTCGGTGTAATATCCATGAATGGGCCTCTTCCCAACATGATTTCCAGAGGTTGGTATGTTGATAGATACCTATTGGTACTTTTCCTTCAGCATCGTCATAAGTAGTTGGTTTTTTAACTTTAGTATGATTCCCAAAGGTTGGAGACATGCCCCCCAAGCTTCGGTACATCCATCGACTTTTATTTTTCACTCGCGTAGGCTCCTGGATACTAATAGTGATAGGTTCTCTAGAGAGGGAGGAAGAAAGAGGATCAATGGAGACAGGTGGAGGAAGGGAAGGTTTAGGTACCAGCTCATGTGGAAGACTAATTGACATGATTTCACTTAGTGTTTAAGTGGAATATGGACTAGGTACTACCCAAGGATCTAATGATTCAGAGGATCATCGCACCGTAGCCATAATCATGTTTAACATGGCAACCTCATGCAGTGTATCACTAGGAGGTAAGTAAAAAACTCACATGAGTGAGGAATCTTTGAGGAGACCTATCCCCACACTCTTGTATTGAAAATCAGACTGTCCCGGGAAAGGGATGTGATTCCCTAGGGAACTATGGAGATCTGGAGTGCAATAATCAAGTTGGTCAACAGTCACAATTTTCCCTTGATGGGGAAATTATAAAATGCGAAAAACTAAATAAGAGACGACAATGATCGCATCAAACCAAATGTGACCAAGAAATCAATTATAATCCATGGGTGCGTCAACCACTTCAATGTCGACATAAACAAATTTTACCTTTAATTCCACAGTGAAAGATTTCAAAAGTCCGTAAGGTTGGAAACCATGTCCATCAAACACCTTAATGGTGGTAGGAGACTGGTTAAGTTCAGGAGAACCAATGGCTTTCCAATAGGACAAATACATGACACATGTGGAAGCTCCTTCATCCAAAACAATGCAATGGATGTTCTTCTTACCAACCATAGCTTGAATTTTGAATGTCAGGTGGTGAGAGAGCCTCAATTTAAAATAGTACAGATTAAACATAATCACATTTGGTGCCTCTGGATCCACAGCTCCAATGGCTAAAAACAGGGTTCTACGTTGACTTGGACAGTTTTGTATAACTTCAAGCGTCGACATAACACAAGGTGCTTGCACCAAATCTTCAACAATGTTGTAGTTTTGAGAAACACGGGCACTTGGATTGAAAATCAACTTTCAAATTGTGCCATTGGGCAGGAACAACATTGATTCAACAACATGCCTCTCAATCTGAATAGGGGCGTAATATGGAGGAGGAGTGGAAGTGGAGGGCTTATCGGTACCACCTTCATTGGAATGATTATCTGGAGGAGTGTCATAAGTCTTAGCTATGTTCATTATCCTAACCGTATCCTTACACATAAAGACCTGAGTAGTGCTCAAGGAAGCATCCCCATGGTGGGAATGACATTTTTTCCCCTTGCAAAGGGGCACGATTTTGCACAACCATTTGTTGTTGATGAGTTGGGAAACGGTCACTAGTTAACACTGCAGGTTAGTAGGTACCTTTTAGAAATTTAGTGACTTCCTCACGATGAGGGCAGTATTTTGTGTAGTGGTCCTCTGTACAAATCATGTAGAGAATCTTATATTTCCTTTTTGGTTGGTTATCAGTAACTTTTGTACTCTCCAGTTGGTTAGAAAATTTCTTAGATTTACCCTTGTTTTCTTCTTACCTCCAGGTTGTTGAGATGAAATGGATTGGATTCCATTCACCTCAGAGGTTTTTGTAGGAGAGGGAGTAGTTTTGGTGTTGGTAATGGAACCCACCACATTGTCAGCATGGGGTTATGTAGCAGGTCTTGATGGATCATTCAACGAGTGAGGAGCATGAGGTATTAGATCGTAAAGTGTGTCGGACTGGGAATATACCAAGTTCAAATATTGAGCATGAATAATCATTTTATCCTCAGTAAAATAATCGCCCATGGAGACATCTCTAGCGATGGGTGGAAAAAGTGACTTAGTAAACCAATATGCCAAGAGTTGGTATGGAATATTAGCTTTAATCAGTCGTCGATGCCGCCTCCATTCATGAAAATGATTAGAAATATGGGTAGAGGTGGATTTTCTAAGCAAGTTATGAGCTTTGTACCGGTCTCATATCTAATTGACGGTTGGAAATGTGTTAAAAAATCCATAGCTAAAGAGTTAAAGTTGCGAAAAGAGTTTCGTGGTAGTTCAATATACCATTTCATTGTCACTCTTGAGAGGGTTCGCTGGAAAAGTCATAAATGACTGGAATCGTCCATCAAGAAGTTTGAAGAACACCAGAGATGGAAGTCATTACATGGTTATTAGGATATTCCCAAGGTTTTTCATCGAACATTGGGATATCAGACGGTAGTTTGGCAAGGATAGGGGACCAGAATGAGGCATGCAGTATGGGATCATTGGTCAAATGTGACAGATCAAGCAAATATAATACAGCCAAGAACGAAAGTTTTTGATTAGCCTGTGGATACTAGTAGTAACCATGTGACATAAGAACACTAGCAGGACCATATATAGGTTGTGATGAGATGGAAAAACTAGATGGTCCTCCCATATACTATGGATGACCTCCCATGTATTGTGGTTGACCTGAGCACCCCCTATGTATTTTGGTTGACCCGACGGTCCTCCCATGTATTGTGGTTGATCTGATGGTCCTCCCATGTATTTTGGTTGACCTCATGGTCCCCCCATGTATGGTGGTTGGCCCGATGGACCTCCCATATACTATGTTTGAGGGGGATGTTGTGTTGGAATCATGGGGTTCATGTATTGATTGGGAAAATTTCGTTGCTGAGGAATGCTCATCAGATTAGATTGACCCCATAAAGGGTTTGCAACTCCTAGATATGGTTGTCCAATATACAGGTCAGTACTAGTGTGAATGGAACGACCTGCAGGAGCGATTTTCCCCCAGGTTTGTTGATGTTTTCCCCACATATGAATTTCCCCATGGTTAAGGGTTTCCCCCAGCAAAATGTTTCCCTCCAGCTGAAGGTTTTCCCCCAGCTAAAGGTTTCCCCTTGGCTGAATATTGACCTCCAGTGAAGGGTATAGGATAACTCCCCATTTGCAAATTTGGAGATGTGGGATGAGTATCTTGTGTAAATGTGGTTGTTTGAATGAATTGATTTATCGTCGTCTGAATGATGGGATGACCAAGTAAATCACTCGATGTTTTCATATGTGGGATTAGTGAAGCAATAATATTACTCAACCCATGTGCAGAGAGAGATGTATTTGCAAGTGGTTGTGTCAGATTAACCTGGGTCACAAATGTTCCCAGTAAAGAAGAAGCACCAACAATAGCGATATGTTCCTGTGTGACTATCTTCGAGTCCATTGGGGGATTGAATGTTCCATTTATGTAATCAAAAGATAACATATTGGGTGAACTGGATAGTAAATGATAATAAAAATAAGCATCAAGTAATCTCTTGGATGTTTTTTCAACGAGTAGTGGGTCGAGTGGATTAGTAAAAAGAAGATTTGGGTACGATACAAGTCCCTCCACGAAGGTTGTGATCAGTTCTTCTGTTTTTTGGCCACTTCTAGGAGCTACACTCTTGGTTTCATAAGTTTGTTCCTCGACCATTCCTTTGTAAGAAGAGTCATGTTGAGGTTCCTAAACTTTAGGATCCAAACCTTACATTCTGAGAGATCTTCAAAGCCCTTGATCAACCAAGGTGAAAGTAAAATGACAATCCTTAAGGCCATATACAAACTCCAAAAGCACACACCCCTAAAAGAGATCTACAGGTAATCAACCAAGCAATAGTAGATAGAAGGATATTCTGAAGATGGGATATCAAGTTGTCAATGAAGATATGCGAGGCAGTTACCCCAACCTCCACGTAACATCCCTTCTTGGTGTAAGCAACCCTCACTTCACGGGATCACCCTCCAAGGGTACTAAAAGTGTTATATGACATTTTCCCCAGGTACTGTGGGAATCCCCCTAGATTCACCTCTATAGATATTGTTGGCCCTTGGTTATGGAAGGAAGCGAAGAACAAGGAATAAAAGGTAAAAAGCAAGCTTCGCGGAAGACATGACGACTATCACTAGATCGAACTGAGCAAAAGAAAAGAAAAGATGGAGCGAAGTGTAGAAAAGAAAGTCATTGGATGAGGAGATCGAGGATGATAGATCAGTAAGGAAGATGGACAGAGGATGACTTCGGAAGTGGGAAAATCCAGCATTAGAAGCCTTGGAGCATCACGAGATGAAGAAGGAAAGACAGGCTGGTGATTCCCGGAAAGAATGGGTCAAGTTGACCTAAGGTTGTAGACACCTAGGGTTTTGGTAATTAGGGTTTTGACACCTAGGTTTCGACCTGAGGTTGTCCATGAGGGATTGTAATGTATAAATAGAGGTCGAGAGGAACTAGTTCGGGTTGGTACTGTGGTTGAGCCTTGTTATTGATTATTGTTCATTGGGAGAATATTGTATTATGGTTGAGAGAAGTGTTGAGACAGAGAGCCTTCTGGTATTGTAAGATATTTAGCTGGGTGCGAAGATCAAGTCCTGCAGTTGGGTGCACAGGAAGCGAGAGAGAAAGAGAGATAGAGAGAGAGGATTTGTTGGCCAAGAGCGTAGATCAGAACTGTAAGCTTTATCTTAATATATCACAAGCATGGCTCTGTGGACATAGCCCTATAGAGAGGATGAAACACATACATCTGTTGTTGTGTGTGTGATTGATGCTTTGAGCTCTGTTGTTGTTATATTGTTATCTGCATTATTGTATTAGATCATATCTATAGCTGTGAAGGATAGATCTATCTAGTTGAATGGTAGATGCATGTTATGTTGTTTTTGTAATAGGAACCACTTGATATTCCCCTGGTTGTAGACATATCTGTCCTACAACCCCCTCATAGTTGCCTCAGGTGAGACTGCATCTGCTTCACAGGTGCTACTGAAAGGGCGAGTAGCTAGGGCTTGTTGGTGTGCTCTTGGAGCTGAACCATGGGTCTGCCCCTGTGCCAACAAATGGTTCCATTGTCGGGATGGGAATGTCGAGGTGGTTCCCATCGAAGACAAATATTCAAAAGTGGATAAAGGATCAAGAGAAAGACTTTGCTGAAGCCCGGAACAAGAACCCTAAAATAAGCACTGAAGATTGGCTACAAAGATACATCTTCACTGACATTCACGAGATCTTATTTTGAGGAATCCATCAGGAGATACACAAGTGGTTGGCTAGGTTAGTTGACACATAGTTTGAAATCAGATCTAGACCTATTGTGTTTTGGACACCAGCATTGATCCAGAAGGTCAAGAGAGTCGACAATGTTCTATACAGAGCAGTCGATCACTGGTTTGATAGTACCATCGGAGGGTATATCACCGAGTTTGTTGTTGACAGAACAGAATCGTATAGCCAAGCCAAGAGATACTTTTTCAAAGGACCTAGAGGAAACTTTTTGCACTTCTTGAAGCTAAGAATCAAGATGTTCTTGCATGAAAACCACATCTTGAAGATATCGTAGATTGATTGGACATGAAAAGGCTAATGGTCAAGATCTCGGACAGTGACATCGAAATAAAAGTAGGACATACGCACAATGGGAAAGTATTTCTAGGAGTTCACCTTGAGAACTTGTTTAAGCAAAACTATGGAGAAGAATGTTTCTATAGTGGAGAAGAGGTAGATCTAACTGATGAAGAGCATCCAGAGCCCACCAAAACAGAAGAAGGGGAATCTGAAGAATTGTGCCAAAGCGAGCCAAAAACCTCAGAAACTGCGCGAACTACTGAAGTAAGTAACATTATTCCTCCTATTGTCCCAACAATACTTAGCCGTCAGAATAGTCAGAACCACTAGAGTCTTCAGAGTACTGTTACTAGTAGCTCAGCATCTACTCAAGCAAGAACCCTAGTCAGCTTTATGGTAGATGAAATGAGACTCCATATCTTTAGAAGAGATGGATATGAAGATCCATATTAGTATTGGTTTCTGTGTGAGGCCGTATGGAATATTAAAAGTATCACCTATGAAGCCATCAAGAGAATCCAGTTCAGCACTACGCTAAGGGACCGCGCACTGAGCTGGTACATGAAACTTGTCCAAGGACTAGCACAGCCTAAGCCCCTCAATGAGATCAAGAATGTGTTGATTGCAGAGTTTAAGAAACCTAAGTCATAGTCACAATGTATTACGAAATTGAAAGAGATTAAAAAAAAAGGTAGCAGAACCTGTTTGGGAGTTTGACCAAAGATTCAAGACCCTGACAGGTTGATTAACGTTCGAAATCCCAGATGAACAGAACAAAGAATGGTTCATCACTGCATTGTTACCACACATAAGAGTCCCTATGATGCAGTAGAATATTGCATCTCAGGAAGAAGTGTTGGAGATCGCCATGAAGCTTGAATCAGCACCGATGGGAGAATCTAGCTCAAGCATTAGCCAAATGATGAGCCAGCTAACTAGGTTGTCTTTACAGGTCAAGGATATGAAGAGAGATAAGGGAAAAGACAAAAGGGAAGATATCTGGTGTGTGAAATGCATATCTGAAGACCACGATAAGGAGCATTGTCCCTTATTTCATGAGTACTTGGCATCAAGGGCACCGATCCCCTTAAAGCAAGTTAACCTATCCTAGTGCGATGTATGCAGAAATAGGCATCGCCCGGGTGAGTGCTACTACATGCAGAAGTATGTAAAGACACCCACAAACTTGTATTGTACATTCTGTAAATCAGTCGGGAATGATGATCAAGATTGTAGAGCTTATGATCTCATGCATGAAAGGTCGAGAGACATATATAAGATTCAAGGCGAAGTACAACAAGAAGGAAACATTTTACAGTACAACTCTCCGGGGAGAGGAAATTTCACTCCTCGTGGTGGCTACAGAGGATGAGGACGAGGATGAGGTATGGGTCAAGGTCAAGAATAAATAATTTGTTACAACTGTGCACAGCCATGACATTTAGAAAGGGATTATCAGAATCCCTGCACAACTTGTAGTTATTGTAACTCTTTTGAGCATGTGATAGAGGAATGCCCTATGTTGTTGGATAAACTTCAGGAAAGATGAGGACCTTAGCAGAACCCACAAGTACAACTGATATATGTTGAACCTCGTGAAGCAGACCCTAGAGTCCTTGTTATCACTTGAGGAGGCACTGCTACAGGAGAAGATAGAGCAGCCCAAGGAAAGACTGAAAATGACCACGGGGTCAGGAAAGCTATAGAAAAGACCCCAACGTTCGATGCCAAGAAAGAAAGACAGATATTCGAGGAGTCAAGAAAAGATTTCAAAGGAGATCAAGGATCTTCATCAAAGAGACAACCAGAAATCAAATAATATGTCATGCCTCAGCCATTTGATCCGTCTGCATCACCAACAAAAGGGAAAGAGGTAAGAAAACTCATGGAATTCTTGTACACTTGTGTTAAGTTGATTCAAGATAAAGGTGTTGTACAAGAATTACAAGATTTAATCAAGCAGTATGAACTAGGAAAAATAGACCCCTTATTGAATAGAGTAGTGCACCAAATTGGAAAAAGGAGAAGAAAAAATAAAGAATTACACTTGAATGCTCAGATAGGAGAGTATGAGATAGAATATGTGGTCCTCGACTTAGGGTCAGAGGTCAATGTCATGACGAAGCAGACTTGGGCACTGATGGGAAAACCCAAGCTGATGTATTCCCCTATCAGGCTTTGCATGGCTAATCAGCAAGTTGTCAGCCCATTTGGACGATTAGAGCATGTCCCAATGGACATCGACGGAGTAAGAACCTTTGCATATTTTGAGGTAATTGAAATTGTTGATGATAGTTTCCCTTACCCTGCATTATTAGGAATAGATTGGGCCTTCGACAATTCCATTGTTGTTGATATAAAGAAAAGACGCATGACATTTGATAAAGTTGTCCTTAGGGTTGTTGCACCTTTAGATCCAGATGAGGGTCCACGATACATAGAACCTATTAGAGAAGAGGACCACACATTTGAACTAGAAAACATCTACAAATTAACAACCAGATAGCAGGATTAAATCAACCCTACAGCTGATGGAAATCTGAGTTGGCGAAGTGACAACACATGTCCATCTGACTCAGAAGAATCCCTAGAGAACTAGCAGAACTAGATGTACAAAGTATCTAGAAGAAGATGTGCTAGGCTAACTAGAGAAGTTCACTAGATTGGCACAATAGTGAGTAATCTACCCACATTTGATGGGTCGAACCCCTTAGAGAAATTCTTATCAAAATTTGAGACAAGTGTACCAACACAACAGAGGTTGTTGGCAATGGATGAGGCCATGAAAGCCACACCAGCAAAATGGTGCGGGACACATAAAAGCAATATTACAGACTGGACACAATGCCAAACTTTGACAACAGTGCGGTTTTCAGCACAAGTAGGAAGCTACGAAGCAAGGTACACAGGTCAAAGCTTCCCAAAGGACCATGTACGAAGTTACGAAGAGGCCTGGAGTGACATTCCTAGAGAAAAATGGGTACACAGATTCGTCAATATGATGGATACCACCCCTATTAACTGGTACCTTCAAGCATAGTTGTGCCTTGTCACTTCAGAATGGGAAGGTATGATCCAAAATTTTATAACCATATTTTTGTTTGACAGTGAATTTCCTTCTGTAGATCAAGCACTATAGATGGTGAGACATAAAGTATTTAAGGAGGCATCTGGCCTCCCTTTGGAGCAAGAAGAGGATGAATGGACTATGCCCCTCCAGAAATTGCAGACCTACTACAACATTAATGCCAACGAAGACGATGATACAAGGAAGGTGAATATCACAGAAAAAAAAGGTCAAAGAGATGTGGAAGGACCAGGAGTTGAACTGCCATTCATTTGACAGCCGATAAATATAAAGAAAGTCAATATTGGGAAAGAGGAGACACCAAATCTTGCCAATGTCGGATATTATTGGGAAGTTGCTACCACTGACAAAGTCACAGAATTATTGCACGAGTATCAGGACTTGTTCCCGACCAAGTTCATTGATATGAAGGGAATCAAAGGACGTACAGGAGAAATGAGAATACCTTTGAAACCAGATGCAAAGCTATTCAAGCAAAGACCCTACAGATTGAACTCGAAATATAAGGAAAAAGTGAAGATTGAGCTCGACAGAATACTAGAAGCAGGGATTATTGAACCTGTCGAAGAGTCAGAGTGGATTATCCCCATGGTAGTGAAAGATAAGAAGACAAGTGAGATCAGGATTTGCGTAGATCTCAGGAAGTTGAATGATGCTTGTCTACATTATCCTTTCCCTACACCTTTCATAGATGAAGTGTTGGATAACATGGGAGGCCAAGAAGTATATTCTTTTATAGGTGGGTTTTCAGGATACCATCAGATCCGCATCGCCAAGGAGGACCGTCATAAGACTACATTTTCCACAGAGTGGGGATCCTACCAATATACAGTAATGCCATCTGGACTGAAGAATTTCCCAGCTATCTTTTCTAGGGTGGTGGTTGAAGCGTTCAAAGAATTTTTTTCATAAGTTTTTAGAAGCAAACTTTGATGACTGGACTGTTTTTAGTTTGTTGAAAAATCATATTGAATGTCTAAGGCTAATGCTAGATAAATGCAGGCAGTATCAAATTGCTTTGAATTTGAAGGAGTGCATCTTCTTCTCACCATTTGGAGTATTATTAGGTCATATTGTATGCAAGCAAGGATTGTTGGTGGATCCATCCAAAATTGAAATTATAGTTGATTTACCACCACCTACATCAGTCAAATGCACTGCACTAGGACATATTGGCTATTATAGGAAATTTATCAAAGGATATTCTCAGATTACTGCGCCAATGGAGAAGTTATTAAAGAAAGACTATCAATTTGGTTGGACAAACGAAATCCAGCAGAGCTTCAACACATTGAAACAAAAGATGGTCACTGCGCCTATTCTAGTCTTTCCCAACTGGAGCAAGGAATTTCATGTGCATGTTGATGCATCTTCTATTGCGTTAGGAGCAGTACTAGAATAACCTGGAGAAGGGGACATTGATCATCCATTAGAATTTTCTAGCAGAAAGCTATCCACAACTGAAATCAATTAGACTACTACAGAGAGAGAGAGGGACTAGCCATGGTGTATGCATTGCAGAAATTCCGCCACTACTTGTTGGGAGGACACTTTAAAATGTTTACTAATCACTCTGCATTGAAGTACCTAGTCAACAACCCAGTGTTGGGGGGAATAATATGCAGATGGCTTCTCCTGTTTCAAGAATATGATTTTGAGATCATAGTTAAGCCAGGAAGAATGAATAAGGGTCCAGACCACCTGTTGAGGTTGGAGCATGGCGAAGAACCTACCAGTCTGGAGGATACACTATCGGATGCACAATTTCTCACCATTAGAAATATTGATGACCACTTCGTAGACATAGTCCAGTTCCTATCAACAAGAATGGCTCCAGGTGAGTACACGATTCCTCGGAAGAAACAACTAGTGGTGTGCGTTGTAGATTTTTCACTGATAGTTGGTCGGCTATATAAAATGGGACCTGATGAGATCCTAAGAAGATGTGTGATGGAGACATAACGCCCTATGATCCTCAAAGAATCTCATGAAGGCATTGCAAGAGGACATTACGCAGGAAAAGAAACTACGCAGAAGGTTATGTGAGTTGGCCTTTAGTGGCATGTGTTACACAGAGATGCTAAAGAATATACCAGAGCATGCAATGTATGCCAGCAAGTTGGAAAACCATCCTGAAGATATGAGATTCCATTAGCACTGCAGATGACCCTGCAACCATTTGAAACATGGGCCATTGACTTCGTGGGACCTATAAACCCACCAGGAAAGCGCACAAGAGCAAGGTATATTATCACTGTGACAGAATACCTGACTAGATGGGCCGAAGCAAGAGTAGTTAAGGACTGTAGTGTAGCTGCAGCTGCGGGTTTTATATTTGATGACATAATAACCAGGTTTGGGTGCCCTAAGGTTATTATGAGTGATCAAGGTACACACTTCATCAATAAGACAGTTGAAGCCCTGACTAAAGAATTTGCAGTCCACCATCAGAAAAGTACACTTTACCATCCACAAGCAAACAGAACGGTTGAAGCATTCAACAAGATATTGGAGATAGCATTGACAAATATTTGCAGTGTGAACAGAGATGACTGGGATTTAAGAGTATAAGTAGTACTCTAGGCTTATAGAACTACTTGCAAGAAATTAACAATGAAGACCCCTTTCAAGTTGGTTTATGGTCTTGAAGCTGTTATCCCAATGGAGTACTTGGTACCAAGCTTAAGAATTGTTGAATTTATAGATATGGATGATACCGATGCTATTCTTGAAAGGATATCACAGTTAGTCGAACTAGAAGAATACAGATTCATTGCAGGCTTCCATCAGCAAATTCAGAAGGAACGAGAAAAGGCCTATCATGACAGACACGTCAAGAAGAAGATATTTAGGCAAGGTGATTTAGTACTGGTATATGACAGTAAGTTTATCAAACACCCTGGGAAGTTCAGAATGCATTGGCTTGAACCATATGAGATTGCCTATGTTATAGAAGGAGGAGTTGCACAGCTGAAGACATTGAAAGGAGACTATAAGGAAGGCTTGGTGAATGGGAGTTGGATAAAGTTGTACTATGACAACCAGTTTCCTTATAACTCTCAGTAGAATCAAGAAGACAAGGGTCCAGGTACCAGGGTCATTTGAAACTGGGTACCAGACATAGAAAAGACAGTCTACTCAAGGATGGAAAGGAGGCATAAAGCAGAAAGCAAGGGCTGCACTACGCAGTCGAAAGTCGAAGTAAAACAAGAGGATCAGATCTCAAGTTCCTCGGGACGAGTCATAGGTGAGTGTTGGGGGTCTGTTGGCCCTTGGTTATGGAAGGAAGTGAAGAACGAGGAAGAAGAGGTAAAAAGCGAGCTTTGTGGAAGACACAGCGACTGTCACTGGGTCGAAGTGAGCAAAAGAACAGAAAAGATGGAGTGAAGTGTGGAAAAGCAAGCCATTGGATGAGGAGATCGAGGATGACAGATCAGCAAGGAATATGGAACGAGGATGACTTAGGAAGTGGAAAAAGGCATCATTGGATGCCTTAGAGAACCATGAGATAAAGAAGGAAAGACAAGCTGGCAAAGCCTGGAAAGAACGGGTCAAGTTGTCCTAGGGTTGTAGACACCTAGGGTTTTGGTAATTAGGGTTTTGACACCTAGGTTTGAACTTGAGGTTGTTGGTGAGGGATTGTAATGTATAAATAGAGGTAAAGAGGACCTAGGTCGGGTCGGTAATGTGGTTGAGCCTTGTTATTGATTATTGTTCATTGGGAGAATATTGTATTATGGGTGAGAGAAGTGTTGAGAGAGAGAGCCTTCTGGTATTGTAAGATCTTCAACTGGGTGTGAAGATCAACTCCTGTAGTTGGGTGCGCAGGAAGGGAGAGAGAAAGAGAGATGGAGAGAGAGGATTTGTTGGCCAAGAGCACAGATCAGAACTGTAAGCTTTATCTTAATATATCATAAGCACAGTTATGTGGACGTAGCCTTAGAGAGAGGGTGAACCACGTACATTTGTTGTTGTGTGTGTGATTGATGCTTTGAGCTCTGTTGTTGTTATATTGTTATCTACATTATTGTATTAGATCAGATCTATAGCTGTGAAGGATAGATCTAGCTAGTTGAATGATAGATGCATGTTGTGTTACCGTTGTAATAGGAACCACTTGATATTCCCCTGGTTGTAGACATCTCTATCCTGCAACCCCCTCATAGTTGCTTCGGGTGACACTGCATCTACTTCGTAGGTGCTGCCGAAAGGGCTAGTAGCTAGGGATTGTTGGTGTGCTCTTGGAGCTAAACCCTGGGTCTGCCCCTCTGCCAATAGATACCTAGGAAAGGCCACTAAGGTTACCAATTCCCCATCAACCTACAGGGGGGTACAATTGATAGTCGAGACCAAACATATGGGTAGGATATCAAAGTCTAAAATTATTCAAGAGAACTAAAGAAAAGTGGACCGGTAATACTTATGAGGACCCTCGAATGGATTTTGGATTCATGAAGCACCGAGACCAAATGAAACCAGTAGTTTCTCAAGAAAAACCTCCAATATACACTCTTTCCACTACAATTGGCCAATCTTTGGAGGAGTAATATCTGCTTCTCTTTCACACATGACCTCGTGTTTATCCCCTGTCTTAGAGGGGGTTCCCATATATGCCTATATGGTAGTTTAATTTGATCACTCTTTAGTGTTCTATAGTCCTTTTTAGTAATATTGGACAATTTACTCACTTTTCCTAGTCCAAAAATTTTAACCCTATGCTATTGTTGGTGTACTATAAACCAAAAAATGTCTAGTTGATTTTATTAGCATGTTAGTTGATTTTAATGGTTTTCTTACTCAGGAAGGTCCACACAGATGAAACTGATGATGTGTGAGACTCTACTCCAATAGAATGCAAAAAGAATGAAATGCAATCAGTTTTTTTCAATGAATTTTATCTACAAGAAGGAGAAGAGTTATTTTCTTCTTAACAAGCACTCAATATCATGCAACTTTCACTTAAATGCCAAACTATCCAATCAATGTTTTTGAAATCCCAAATGAAGACAAGCTTAACTTTAAAACGTGTTCCAAAACAAAACCCCAAAAAGCTGAATGCAAAACCTTTTTTTTCTAGTCTTCAAAATCTAATCTCTTTTGTTTTCACTTTCAAAAAGAAAAGAAAAGATTCAACGACACTTGCAAAGAATCCCAAACAAAAGAAGATAAAGAAAGAAAACATGCAATCAAATGGAAAATACTAACAATAACCTAACGAAGATGCTTTCAATTCTTGTCTTTTGCAAAAAATAAATCTAAACTTCCTAATGTTCACAAAACAAATCAAAATAAAACTCTTCTGAAAGATGTGAAATCCAATCAATGAGCAATTGAAAATTAACATAAAAATGTGATAAGACCAATGAGTTATGAAATTGAAAAGGATCAAGGTGAACCTAAGGAAAGAGAACTCGAATAAAAGGCTTAACACAATGAGTCTCAATTCCTAAATCCAAATATTATATTCCAGAAAGCAAAACAAGGCACTTGAAAGTTCTCGAAATCAAGAATTCAAATTGACAGTGACATGTACGCAAGCAAAAGGATTAAATTAGCCTAAAGTAGACATGCACACTTTGGCAATATGAAAATAAATAGAAACTCAAAATATATAATTAGATCACCAAATTACCTAAGTGCAATCAATTAAAGCCAAGAATAAGCATAAAAGACTTTAATGCAAAGATTTGAGCTAAAAGTTTGGAAAAAAAGAGGAAAAGTAAGATCCAAACTAGCCCAGGAAGGAGATCAATGCTCCTATAATGAGGCATACATATCATTCAATAGGGATCAATTCTCCCTAGAACACTGGAAGGGAGCGTTGATAAGGGTTTTCAATGCTTTGTGGGCCACTGTGGGGGAGCGTTGATGCCTGGAAGTGTTGGAACATCACCAAATTTTGCCCAGAATGATGCAAAAGTGTAGTGCTTGACTAAATAAGCTTCCTAAAGATTTCTAAGGAGAGTGAATCTTCAGAGAAGCATACAAAATCAAGAGTAAATAAAAAAATCAAAGACCGGAAACCGAGAAGAACATGGTGTTATCCACAGTGGAGTTGCCAATTTTCTGTTACAGAATATTTCCCCTGCGGATAGGTGAAATCTCCTTTGGATATCTAGAATCCTATTGACCAAGACAGAAAAATGAACAAATGGACAGGAACATCCCTTTAGATCTATTATTTATGTCTATATGTAGAGAATATAGAATAAAGAAGTGTGACTTACTCCTTTTCGACGGTTTTCCTCACTCATCTTCAATCTTTGGCCTTGTAGTCCAAGATCCTATCGTGATGAATAAAGTCTGCAAGGAACAAAAAAATACCTTATACTTCTACAATATATCATAATAGAACAGTAGATCTATCGATATATACATACATGTATAAACAATAGTATGAAGGAAATAGGCCAATTTATGTATTATGAAAACATGGAAACTTACAACCTTGTTGCGCTAGCGTTCCTCCAAGCTTCCAATCCAATCTCCAAATGCAATCTAAAGATGTTTCTCTTAAGATCATAAGTATCATATACACACTTTATCCTCTCTCCATTTCACCTTGGAATGCTCTCATTATATAGGATTTGGAGGCTTAACCACCATGGAGAAGATCACTCACTAGATCCACAAAATTGGGATCTCCAATATTTTTAGGGAGAAAATATATCTCAAGGATTTTAGGGAGAAAATATCTCTCAGAGATTTTAAGGAGGAAATATCTCTCAAGATCCATAAAATTAGGATTTTGGTTTGAGAAAATATCTCAACCATCCATGAGACTCTCAACTTCTCCTTGAGATTAGGAAACTAAATTTGAGGTGGATTCTCACACTAAATTAATTTCCTTTTTTCAATCAAAATGAATAATACATGTGCACATAGTATTTTGACCTTCATATGATAAATTTCTCCTCCACACTAACTAGGTATTGTGACAAATGTTATTTCATGGTGTCAAGGTTTCGACACTCAATAAAGTGCATGTGACATTTAATAATGTGCATATGACACTTTACGACACTTACGACACTTAAGGCATGTAATAGATGTGACACCTAAGTGTGAATGGTGTGTAACAATCCCCCTTTTAAAACCCTTATGCTTAATGTGTCTATCATGCAAATACTTTTTCTTCTAATTCCTAATAGTCTGATGAAAACATTATAGGAACCTATCTTCTCCCAACTCTACTAATTCTATTAATATCTTCTCTAATGATTCCTCATCAGTCATAGGTGTGTCTTGAGAAGATGAATAGGTTAAGGACGGAAAACTACACTAGTTTTACCACTTCCTTTCCATAGACTAATATTTAAGGGTCAATGGAACTATGTTTACTCATTTCCTTCCATAGTTTTATGGGTGATTTATTAAGTTTTTTTAATGGGGAAAAAAGGTCGGTGGATGACATGACCCACTACCATATAATCATTACAAAAATGCACTTGGATCATAGTAGTGATTCCACCTCTTCCATCCCATGCATGTCATGGAAGATTCGGCACATGTCTCGTATCTCTTTTCTGTATTGTTTTATCTCCCTCATGTGCTTTCTAATGCTCGTATATGGGAATTTACCTGGGTATGGAATCACCATGCATTGATGAGGTCATAATTGCAGCGTGTACACTCGGATGGAGTTATGTACATGGAATTTGGGCCTCACTCCTCAGCCAGCCCCACCACCAAGTATGGTTTCTTGTAACTTAGTTGTGTAGGCACACATGAACTCTATGCTAGTATGGTTATATAGCATTGCATCTTAGCACGTAGCGACCATCAGTGAATTGTCTTCCATTCATCGCAAAATATGTCAATGCAGTCGACTTGTCTTATGGAAAATTTGGTATTGTTTGATCTAGGTGGATATTGGTGGCCACCCACCTATTCCAACTGGCTCACATATAGATTTCATCTTGGCAGTTTCAGTTTTCATCTTGGCAGTTTGTTTTCTAGCTTTCCGGGTCCTAAACTTTTGGGGTTGTCTTGAGCCCTTGAACAACGTTTTTTGGGCCTGCCACAATCACATTGTCGACAAAGTTAAAGTGTGATGAAATGATGTGTAGTAATTGGATATACCTTTCCAACAGGATATCGTGTGCATAAAATGGAGATCGTATGCAAAAGTTACGACCCCAGGAAGTTGATGTACCAACTTACCCTAACGGGGCCCACATGACTTTTGAAGCTTCATCTCCTAGGGTTAGGTTTTTGGATGTTTAGGGTTTTGTAATTCATGTTCGATGTAAAAATGTATTTGGAGGCTCATTGTTCTCATATTCTTGAGAAAGAGCATAGACATCACATCTCTTCTCAAAGATAAGTTGCCACCATTCTAGCAAGCTTGTTTCATTCTGCACTTTACAGTTTCAGCATATTTCTGATTTAATAGAAGTCAAGTTTTATTGTATCTCTATTATTATTCATTTTTTATCTGAGTTAATATAATACATCTGTGTTTTCATTTTGTTTTCTCATAAATCTGGATCAGTGGTATCAGAGCGGTCTGCTCCTTGTCGTTTTTAGTGCATGTCCTCGATGAGGTCAGGTTATAGAGATTTAGGTCTCGAGCTTGTTTCTCTTGAGGACAATTGTTCTCGCACACCCAAGAAACCTTCTATGGCAGGAGAAAATAAAGACGACGAGACAGGATATCCTTTCAAAATGTTGCTCGAGAAATCCCTTGAGTGACAGAGGAACAAGATGATGGACAACTTTTCACAAATCCTTCGATGGATGCCGACAAGCAACACATCTACCTCAAGCAGAGGTGCCACCCCCTTCAAGGTACATATCAATTTTGATATTCCTATATTTGAAGGTAAAATAGATGTGGATATTGTAGATAAATGGTTAAACCTTCTAGAAGGGCATTTTTATGTCCACAAGGTCATCCCCTTTCTCAAGGTCATCCCCAACTTCAAAGATTGGTGGGAGAGTATTTGTGAGAAAAAGGAAGCAAAGGGATCTGCATTATTCATAGTTGCACCTACTTGGGGTTCCTTCAGGGATGTTATTAAGGAACAATAATATCATGTTGGAAGTCATGATGACTTATATACAAGATGGACCAAACAGTTCCAAAGTTCACCAATGTCTTCCATACCTTGCACACCAATATGGGTATCAAAGATTATGAGCGACATCTAGTGCTCAAGTACTGTAGTGGTATGCATAGATACATACAAACATAAATGTAGTTTCTGTACATTTTGTCCTTGGGTGCATCCTATTGATGTGTTGTCAAAATCGAGCAGAAGCTTAAACAAAAGATGTGGCAATTTGGGTCTGCAAACCCCTCATAGAAGAAGCAACCCAAAGGCATCCCCAACCCGCAGAAAAAGGGGAAGATAAAGGATGGGAATCCTTAGGACAACTATTCCAAACCACAAACAAATAAGGACAATGGGGAGACAAAGAAAGACACTAGGAAATGGTGTGAGTTCCATAAGATCGCCTGGCATAACACCATTGAATGTTTCTCGAATAAGTCATTGGTGGCCAAGATGAAAGCCTATGAATTAGATGTAGGCTCTAACTTGAAGTTATAACCATAAAAATGGAGATGAATCATTGATTTAGAACCTAGTGCCACCGTTGCTACCACCACCAAGGTCCATCCTGACAAACTTGATGAACCAAAGGAAGGTGAGCACATCTTTCATTCACAGATGTGGGTGAAAGGTAATCCGTTGCACTTCATCATTGACAGAGGTAGTGTTGGTGTGCCCATGCAGATAAGTTCAAGACCCTGGGTTCAAAGTAAGTTGTCCAACAAAACCCTACAAATATCAGCCCTTTCGGCATCAGCTGGAAGCAGGCGAAGTCTCACCCGAGGTATCTATATGGGGATTGAAGGAACCAAGATTCTGCAGCGATGACGGAAATAAGGGAGGTATGTTATGGCATACCGACATGACTCTTTTGCACACTAGATCCTAGTTAATTTGTCCTCATCAATTAAATATTTATGCATATCATTTTATATTCTCACCATTTAACAGTTAAACATACAATCAACATTATTGTGCATGAATCTTTCAACATTATCAACAAAGATAAGCATCCATTCGTAGTAAAAAAATGAATTAAAATCATACAAACATGAATTAACACATTACAAACATGAATAATCATTCCACGGCATCATTCAACACAGAGTTAATGTGGTTCACCCCCTTCTAGGCTATGTCCACAAAACATTTGCTTCTTATTACATTTAAGGCATTCAGCTTGCACTCTGCACTACAATAAGTGTTCGATGTACAAAATTTTGCTTACATTCATGGATGATTTACACAAAACATCCTACAATCACAACAGTTCCTCATAACTCCTCTGGTTCTTTAGCTTTGCCTCTGCTCTCTGTTGTCATTGTTGTCACTTTGAACGCTTTCACTTTCAGAATCTCCTTCAATTCTCTACTTTCTTCCCTTTTACCTGAGGTTTTCTTCCCATCTCATAATGAGTTGATTTCCACTCATGCTCGGTTGGTGACAACTCATTTTGAGCTTGATACAGCTCATGCTTGAATGGTTTTCCTGGATTTTATGGGACCTTGTTCCTTCTTGTCCCCCATCTTCTTATCTTTATTCTCTCTTCTTTCTTGATATTCTTTATCTTATTAATCCTGTGCATTTTCTATGTGCATTGTTTCGTCTTGTTGTTCTCTATCCAACATACCTACCCAACATGCCCAACACTCACCTGTGGCTCATCTCGAGCCACTTAGGCCTATTTTCTTGTACTCTTCCATGCCTCAATGACTCTCTAGAGGCTCTCCTTCACTGCCTATACACCTTTTGTGGCATCGGCCTCCTTGTTCACAATTTATTCCATTGTCTGCGTCGTCGGGCTATTTATTTTGGCCTAAGTGTCTTGCGCTGCTAATGTCATGCTAGTTTGCATAGTAGCTAGTTCCTCTAGTACCCCAAGTCCCTCATCATGTTGTGGTCGCAAATCGTGTGTAACCTTCCGTTGTTATTCCTTCAGATGTTCCACTGTAAAAAGTAGTTTCTTGTTAGCCAGCAATGTTGTCATTCTTTCAGTTGTTGGGAGCATATTTTCACGCTCGGTGGTTTGGCTCACTTGTTCTTGTGCAACCTTTATTTTCTCGTCCATCTCTTGTAGCTCTGGGGTATTCATCATTTCTTTCCACATAAGTGTGTCTTCTTTGCATATCATTATACACTCTTGTTCTAATTTTATAATACTCGCCACCATTGTCTGCGCAATCCTTTCCCTTTTCGCTCTTTCTTATGGTGGTGTCCCTAGTGTTGCGTTCACTTCCAATTCTGTGATCTTGTTGTGAATGCCCTGGATAGACTTGCTAATATTTCCTACTTGTTCTTCTATTGTGGCTTCTACCACCATTGTTACTTCTAGTACTTGTTTATATAATTGTTGTATTGTTTCTTGAACATTATGCGCCAATTGCTCAGCTTCCTCCTTTTCCTTCCTTATTTCTTTGGCCTTTTCCTCTGTTGCATTCTTTTCCTACTGGGATTTCTTGGCCTTCTCTTATGCTTCAAGCTTCTCCCTCTTATATTTCTCTTCCTCGATGTCTTCTTTTATTTTCTCCTTTTCTATGAGTTCCACTCGTTGTTCTACTACGCACTTTTCCTATAACACAGTGGTATACTGTCTCTGCATTTTTTCCTTCTCTGCTTATTCTTTGTCCCACTAGCTGGCTATAGTATCTACTCAATTCTGTATTTACCGTGTGATCCCTATTTGCAAGTATTGTAATAATTCCATTGGAATATGGGAGACGACAATGTCTACGTGACTCAGTGCTTGCAGTTTCTCTTGTACTTCAAGCTTTGGTAACCTGACTATCTAAACTGGTATTTTGAGTACTCTGCGCTATTATAAACTCGTTCATTCTTCCCCTGCTATGCCTTGTTGGGTTTTTCCCACTCCTGGCATCGGTGTCAATCGAACTGTCTCTAGTAACTGTTGTAGCCTCGATAATTTATCATGCACCTTCATTTGAAGTGCTTGTTGTTGCCTTGTCATCTCTTCAATAAATTCTTCTGCAACATCCCTTAGTATGTACCCAATTCGACCAATGTCATCGTTCATTAGGGCATAGATGACTTGAGGATTTTGAGCCTTTTACTTCTTCTGCGCGACTGACCTTATACTCTGGTCCGACTGTTTCCTTCATGTTTGATGTAAGGGTTGTGGAGTTTGATCATTTGGCCATGTTTCTAGTGCTTCTTTCGTATCATTGCCTTGATTGGTGCGCTCTGTGCCATTTCCTGTAGGGTTCATTTCTACATATGTGTGTTGTGTTGCTTCAACATTCCCCCCCCTATGTTTTCACATGATGGTATTTTCCAATCTGGTACCCAATCTTGCATGACCATCCGGATGTCTTCCTCAGTTATCTTATAATTTTTTTGGACCCGTTCCTCCCATGGATCCTTCTTGGATTTTATATACATGTGGTGTCTATCTGCGCGAAATTCTGTGACTGGTTCATATGCATCCACCATTTTTGGCGATATGTGTGGTGCATTTTGGATACTTTGTATAATTATTTCACCATAGAGAAAAAATCTATGTTGGTGTCCATCTTCCTCCTCTTGATTTTTGAGAACAAAAAATTATGGTATTTTACTTCTACGCACGGCTTCCTCCTCAGCCCTAATAACTACGCATCCTCTGACTCTTCCCATGTTGTGAAGGCAATCAGGATCAGTAGCCAGGAGTAGTGAAACTCCCACCCCTCATATTGGGCTTCAACGCAGTCTAGTAGGAACTGGTTCAGTAAGAAAGGAGCACACCTCATTGTATTTCCTTCTACACATTGCTCTGCGGAAGCTACTACCCATGATGGGACTTGATCCTTCTTGCATTTTTGTAGCAATTTTCATGCGATCATCTATGTGTATATTTGGACTATGAGGTCGCATATGTTCGGCACATACAAGTTGCACACCCCTCTAACCATGTGAAATTTTACTTGCATTGCCTCTGACAATTCTCTTTTCGTATTCTTATCTGCAAATAACATGGCAGGGTCCTTCCCTTGGGTGGGAAGCCCAGTGATTCATGCTATCAGGTCTATATCAATTGAAATTGGCCTATAGATCCAGATTATTTTCGGCACTAAATGAGAGCGGAGATATAATAAAGAAATGCACAGAGATATCGTAGATATTCAATAATATAATAGAAATGTATCAAAGATGCAACCATAAACACAAATATCCAGTAATACACGATTTCTATTAATGAAACAAATGTACAGAGACTGTAAAAATACAGAGTGAAAGACTTGCTAGAATGGTGGCAGCTTATCTCTGAGAAGAGATGTGATGGCTAATTGCATTCACAAGAAGATGATTACAATGAGGCTCTGAAGCAATTTTTACAATAAACAGGAATGCCAAAAACATAACCCTAGGAGATGAAGCGCCAAAATTCATGTGGGCCCCGTTTGGGTAAGTTAGTACATCAACTTCTCGGGGTCATAACTTTTGCATACGATCTCCGTTTTAGGCATATGATAGCTTGTTGGAAAGGTATCATTGAGGAGATTCATTTTGGGGGATCAATCATGCCATTGGCTATAATTGAGAAGCTTCATCCTAAAAAACCTTCATTTAGGCCCTCAAAATGGCCCTGGAAGTTAAAAACTGCTAAAAATAGTAAATTGCCAAAATTGCCAGAAAATTGTTTTGAGCCAGTCGGAAAAGGTGGGTGGCCACTGATATCCACCTGGATCACCTATCCAACCACATGTACCCCCCATGCATGAAATATAGGAGGAGTTTGATGTAGGCATTTACTTCATTATTACAGCCAAAGTGGGGGATGTCACACAAGTTCAAGAGGTCGGTGTGCACCAATCCTCTAGCCCATCCCTGGACCATTGGTATGCCCTACTGTGTCAGTGGATCTATTTCAAGTTCTATGTATTCATGAGGTGCAAATTCATGGAACTTTGCCACATTATTAATGTCGTGATTGGCATATTTTAGTTGAGACACCTTCCCCAGCATGTCTTCATCAATGATGACTTCCTCTAGAATGTCTAGTGTCACCATCCTTTAATCTGGATTCCTTTGTAGTGTAATTGGTGGGGTATCATCCTTCCTTAGTGGTATGTAATCATGAGGAAACATTGGTGGCTTTGATGAGGATGCGCCTAGATTTTCCTCAATCTTTGCTTAGGCTCCAAGAGCCCTAGTGCGACTCCTTCTTGGTACCGTTGTTTTTTCTCCTGCAGATTTGGGTGGTGCCATTTATGTGCTTAACTCAATTGTGGTAGTTGTTGAATCTATGTTCTCTCTCTCTCTCAGTGCTCTTTGTTTTTGTTGTAATTTCTAAGTAACAATAACCCGCCTTTTTGCAATCTTGGTGGCTTTTGTGCACTGTTTCCCATTGTGTACCAATATTTGAGCATTCTCACCTATCTCTTCCACCCGTAGAGTGACAGGTGATTTCGTTAATGGATATTTATTGCCCAATACACTAGTATATTTTCATCATGGAATGCCTCTCAGTCATGCTTATCGGCGATGTTTTTCCTTTACTCCTTGTCTTTATGGCAGCTTTATGACTGGGCCTTCTAGCAGTTGTATGCGTTGTAATCATTGTTGTCTTTATGCCTTGTTCTTATCCACCCCTAAGTATCGTTTCATTCTTGTTTTGTACTTGAAAAATGTCTCATTGTGTAGGATGGTGTAATTACTATTGCATACTTGACTATTTTACATCGGGTTTCCCCATTGGCACAGTTTCCCCTCCCTGCGTTGTTTCCATTTTTTATTTTTTTTACTGCGTGCTTCGTCCTGCCTTACGTAGATATTCTATGTATTCCTTATTTTTACCTCATTGTGTCTCCTTTTCTCATGAGACTACATTATCCACTAGGCATGTCATGTCCTGCATCATCATGGGACTTGTCCTTATCCGTCTATAATTGTTGTTTCCTTCTTTTTTGTATCTGACATCTCTCACACCATGTGGTAGGGTGTCATTACTACCACTTACTTGACCATTTTTGCATCGGGTTTCCATGATTGGCGTAGTTTCCCATAACTGCGTAGTTGCCATTGTCAGTATGTATGCATGAATGTTGACCTTCCTTGTCTTTACTAGTTGTTTGTAGGATTTTGATTCCATCTTCGGGCCTTCTACCATTCTCTCTCCTTTTGTTTCCTATACTTGAACATTCTAAGGATATTCGTCGTCCAGATCCTCTTCGGTCACATTATAGAATTCAAGTAATTTATGGACTGTCATAAAAGCATTATGTGTGTTGCATATAGATATTACTTATGTATGTTCTTCCTCGTTGCATATCAATCTTACTTCCATCTGTTTCTCTTCATTTAATAGTTTGTGTTTGATTTCCTGAAGTGTTGTATCTATTGTGGGTGACTTATGTTGAAACGTGAATGTTTCTCTAAACCTTTGACTTATGTAACCCCACTCTGCAGTGTCTTTCTTCACTTCCATTTCTAAATACCAGTTTTTCAGTATTGTCTTGAGAGTATGAATGAACCTGTGCCTCCATTCCTCTTGGGAATTGCATTCCAATATTTTTCACACTGCACAATATGCTTTGTTGGGTTTCCTTCACCGGTATATTTATGTGTCATGTCTCCTTCTTCGATATTAAATCTTATCTAGATTATTCATCTACATTGTTTACAATCTTCCATGGTGGTATCTCCTAAAATAACACCGTCATTTTTGTCAATTTTAGGTGATAGTGAGAACTCTAAAAAAATATTTCTAAAATTTTATAGGTTTGTTAGAGAGCCTATTATTTGTAAATAAACATGAAACAAACATCGGAATTGATTTTCTTAAGCAAAGGGGAGAGTTACAGGTTTAGGTGGTTTAGGCGAACCTATGAAGAGTTCATTAACCACCGAAAGCCTTGGCTTTCGGTGGTTAAAAGAGAAAAATAAAACTCATTTAACCACCGAAAACGTGCCAACATGGAAAGATCAGAGCACGTGTTTTCGCATAATCCAGCACAATAATGGATGGATAACCGCCGAAAATCAAGCTAATTGGTGATGTAATGTGGTATGATTGTTCTTGATCGAAGTTTGATGCATTGTGGTACTTGTTAAACCCCATATGTCCATTCGCATTTAAAACCTTGCATACACAGAAATCCCTGATTAGTTCGATCCTCCCTAACTATTTAAATTCACGTGGCTTTAATAAATTCAATTTCCAAGAGATATCACCGTGATGATTTCCCATTTAAGTTTATCATTTGAAATCCCTTTGATTTAGGAATCAAATCCTAGTTTGTTGTTATTCCTCATCTCTATCTCACAGAAGCTGAAGTCATTGCGATTCTCATGTAAATTAATTCGCCACAGATCCATTTTTCAAAAGTTACAAGTTTTGATGGTTAACAGGCCTAAAATCTGCCTCTCTTAACCACCGAAAGCAGAGCTTTTCGGTGGTTAACAGGCCCAGATTTTTCTCCCTTAACCACTGAAACCTGTTACATGGCAGTGAAGGGGTATTTTTGCCCAGATCGAAGTTTTTGTCAGCCGAATCTCTTGAAAACTCTTTCTAAAGATATATATTGAATTATAGGATCCAATCTAAGATCCACTTTTGATGCAAAGGAGTTAGAAGAGGTGTTCAAGTTGATTTGGCACCTATTTTTGGGCAAATAAATCGGGGTTTTTTCTAAACTTGGCAAATTCGAATTTCATCTTCCTCAAGAGATATCAAACATCCTTGGAAGGATTATCTACACAGCACAGAGGTTCTACATGATCTAAAGACCATAGAATGAGGATTTGACCTCATTTTGAGGATCTCTTCCTCTCTTTTTGTAAAAATTGTTTTGACTTTCTATCTTTGGCAAATCTGATCCATTTTTATAGGATCTGAATATTTTATTGTAAAGCTATAAAGCTAAAGATATGAGATGAACAAAGGGTTCAATCTAGATACATTTTTCTCTTGTACTAAGACTCTTATCTTGATAATAGAATCACAATCTTCTTTTGCTGTCAATGTCAGATTTATTCATGTACTTCAATATTTTGTACTTTATTTCAGTTTAGCTTAGCTTCTAAGAATTGTTATCTTCTTATTAAGCTCATGAACTTGAATTAAAGTAATTCTTACTATCTTGTATGAACCTACGCATTGTTGTACTTGGTTATCTAGACTAGTGTTCTTCATACCCTATTTCAATTACTCTATCTGATCATTGATTTCTAAAAGCCCTCTCTTATTCGAATGCATGATAAGTTGTTCTTCTCATTGGCCATTGAGTTATCCCATTGATCCAAGCATACAATTTATCATAATATTAAGTTACCAAGCATCTTTGGCCTACAACCCCAAAGAGTTTCTTGGAGTGATAACACATGGCACCTTTTTGCATCGCCAACCATCTTCCAGGGGTGGATTTCAACACAACGTCCGGTGCTACCATCCTATGTTACTTTAGTACCTATGCCTCAAAATTTTGCACGAATGTTGATATATCTGTCAACCCATCATACTTGGGTGGGTTTCACAATTCTATTCCAATCCAACGTAATGACTTGGTCATGCGTGCACATCGTCGTGTTGAGACTTCATGCATCCTTTTTTGCCATTTCTTAAGACCTGCTTCTGAGTCTAATCTACATGAACTAATGTTTCTCCAACTCAGTGTGTCGTATGCAATTGGGTTCACATAATCATCCATACTCGCATTCATGTTGTACAAGTGATTGATTTCATCGCCCCGTGCGGATTCTATGTACCGCCTTCCTTATTTTGGGTCTAAGGGCGCAGTCACTTTCAAATCTCCTACTTCAAATATCATCTCGAGCCTTTTCAATTTGATAATTTCTTGGTTATCAAATGCCCATTCCAATCCCATTAATGATGGATATGGTTTATTGTCGTCCACAATCTTGATAACTTTGAATTCTGCAACGTTGCGCACTCCATCTATGTTCACAGCTATTCTTGTTAATCTTCCAATCGATACTATTTTGTATTGATTTGCTAGTCTCAATTGGATGGGTGACCATGCTAAATTTGGTTTCCCCATCATTTCCCATGTCTTCTTAGGTAGCACGTTCACATTAGACCCTAAGTATAAGATCACGTTGTCGATGTTGTATTCTCCAATGTGCACACTGAACCTAAATTATTCATTGGTTCTTTTCTTACGAAGTAGTCGGTTCACTACTTTGTTTTTAGTATGGATTGTCTTCCCTTGAGAGCAGTGATCAATTATCAAGAATAATGTATGCAATGCCTTTTCATATTCAAACAACTCTAGGAAACTTTGCAAAAAAATTCCTAAGGTGCTTATCTTCTCTAATGATCCTTTGGTCATGACCTCATTCTCAGTGGGAGACATATTCCCCATATGTGGTGTGGTCGATGTGGACGTTTTCCAGTCCTATCGTACGATTTCTTTCCTTGCTTGTTTATAGGTCTCCTTCTTTTCTTCCAGGTCAAATGATCTTGTAGTTGATTATGATTTCTTTACCCACTGCTCAACCTATTTCCCTCCATTGTTTGCATCTATCCATGTTTTGGTTCCTTCATGTGTAACAACTACGAGGTTGGGTCCTTCATCCCTTATCTTAGCATAGATCTTTTAAATGTTTGGGTTCTGATTTTGGTTCCCTCTAGCCTGCCATTTTTCCAACAATTGTGGACATTCCTCTATCGCATTTTCTAATGCCCGACAATAAGTACATGTGATGCAGGGATTTTGGCAATCTCATGCTAAGTGTCCTGGTTGGTTATAATTATACCATACTATGGGGCCTCTTCCTCCTCGCCCAAAAAAATTTCGACCTCGCCCCTAATAAATCCTCCTCGGTTTCCTTGATTAAATATTCTTGGGGTATTATACTTCCCTCTTCCTTCTATCGTATCATTCTCCTCTGGAATTATGTACATGCCTATCGTGCTCTCCCTCATTATGTCAAATGCACGACAATCTTTATCTTCATTCCCCACTGATTTGCAAAAGCTACAAAATAAGCTTCTTGGGGTATGCTAATATTTTTGTAATAGTTGGCACTCATGGCGGTTATGTCCCCACTTCTTGCATATCTCACAGTATCCTCCTCCTGGTAGCGGCTTTGGCGCTCCATCCGATAAGTACTGTGCAAAGGCTGGACACTCATATTTGTGGTGACCTTCAATCTTGCATTTTGTGCACCATATATGTTCTATTTTCTATTTCCCCTTTGTAATTTCTTCCAGCTAAATTGTTAATGTAGCTAATTGGTTATGTATCTGCACCATTCCATTGTTGTCTCCGACCGGATATGCTTCTAGTTTCATAGAAATTTCCAATGTTGTGAACTGCGTTGTAACCTTTTGTTGTATTAACAGACTACGGATGTGAGGTAACAATCCTGCAATGAACCACTCTCTATGTTGTTGATCGGGTATTTGAAATTTTAACCTCCCCATCACATTTTTTGCCTTGAGAAACGTGTCACATTTTTGCCTCATTTTTCGTGTCGTTTCGATTTACGTGTCCATTTTTGTGCGGTTTTTCGACACATGATTTTTGCCGATGGTTTTCTATTTCCGGTTAAGGAATTAGGGTTGTTGACTAATCCAGGTCATTGGGTTAGGGTTTTGGATGCCACTAGCTCCTATATGTATATTGTATTGTAAACAATGTATCACTATGAATGAATATAGAATATGTTGGTTTTCTCTATTTGGGTTTCCAGGGGAAAAATCTTTATGTAATGTGTGTATTTTCCATGTATCTTTTCTATTGTTTTATGAAAATTTGTTAGCAGTAAAATATTGTACAAGGTTAAAATCTACAATTTTTCATGTGTCGACATTTGTATCCTATGGGTCATAACTTGTGTCACCTAAAGTCACTAAATGTGATACACAATAAAGAGCATGTCACCCTACATCACTTTATTGCATCATGTTAGCCTTACATTGATAATACTGTGACAAAATGTGCATTAAGTTAGGAATTTATTTGCATCAAGTTTGCATCATAATGTGGATATATGTGTTCGATACATCGTGTTGTGTTGGTTTCATTCATTATGTGTTATCTATGGATTAAATATGCAGGGTTAGATGCATGTATTAATTGTGTAAGTTGGGTGCTTGGTTTCAGTGTCTAAGTTGGTTTTTTTCATTCTTGTTGAGTCATCATGTTCGCCCCAAGACCCAAACAATCATGTTTATGTAACCAAAATTGTGAAAGTATTTGATAAAACACTGGAACAAAAAACTATGCATATCATATATCATTAGAAAGCATTAGAGATTACAATAAATGCTGAAAGAATATACTAGGTAAATCAAAGGTGTTCAGTGACAATTTTTAATCATTAATAATAATAAAACATCTCACAACTATCACTAATAACCATGTTTATGTACCCAATATGTTTGTCGACGAATCAGTAGGATTTAAGTCATGCATATTATATATAATTGGAAATATTTAAAAGAGTAATAAATGGTGGAAGAACAAATTATGTCATTAAACAAAAACTCATTCCATCCTAACAGCAAGGCTTCTTTTTTTGTGAAATAGTTGATCTGGACATTAAACTAATCTTATGATCATGCCTTCATGAGACTCTTATTCATGTTGTTAAAACCCCATAGTTAACGTGATCTGGTCCAAAAAAAATGTGTTGGCTCGAAATGCAAACCAAGGCCCTTACAGTTGTCAAACAAAGGGGTTGTAGTCTAGCACCAACATATCAGTCCCTAGAACATGGATGGTTTCTCATCCGGATTTATGAGCGGAACAAAATGAATAACAAACTGAATACAATAACACAAAGATACATAGAACAACAACAGATATCTAGTGAACAATTACTTCTATTGAATAAATAAAATAGGTTGAAACTGTAAAACTACAGAACTGAAAACAACTTGCTCGAATGGTGGTAGCTATATCTAAGAAGAGATGTGGCTTATACATGCATATGTCTGAGCATAATGATTACAATGAGGCTCCA
>ML790182.1:255354-276287 GCA_009831015.1 Picea engelmannii | reverse complement strand
ATTTACACAGTGTACATGGGTGTGTCATCAGGCGAAGTACCTTTTTAGAGCTTAGCCATTCACCGGAAAGGTGTCTGGTTGTCCCTCTAAATTCTGTAATCGGAAGGAACTGGGACCCAATTTCTCAGCAATTAAGAATGGTCTTAGCCACAAGTTCTGAAACCTTGTATGCTCTCCTTTTCCCTCATGTGGTTTGTCCCATTTTAGGACAAGGTCACCTACCTCAAAATTTCTGTTAGAGGCATAATTGGAATCAAACCAGTTTTTAACAATGAGTTGATGCTGATCCAATTTCCGTTTTACTTGAGCCCTCACTTCTTCTAATTTTAACAAAGTGTTAATTCGATTCTCCAAAGGGAGACACTCCTCTTCTTATATTTTCTGTGATAGCTGCAGAGAGGGAAGGAGGACATGTGGTGGAAGAATCGCCTCTCTTCCATAAATGAGAAAGAAAGGTGAGTTACTCACACTAGTTTTAGGAGTTACCCTGTCATCCCAGATTGCATTTAACAATGCATTATGCCAATTTTTATGGTTTTCAGAGACCGTTCTCTTGATAATTTTGATCAGATTTTTATTAGTCGATTTTGCCAAACCATTGCCTTGGGGGTGATAGCTGGTAGAATACTTTAATTTAATTCCCTTTTCTAGAGCAAAATCACTCATCTCAAGAGACGAAAAATAAGAAGCATTATCAAATACCAGGCATTTAGGGATACCGAAACGAGTAATAATATTTGAATTCAAGAAAGATATTACATGGATGGTATTTACAACTTTTAATGGGGAAGCCTCAGACCACCTGGTGAAGTTATCTGTGGCTGTTATGATATGCTTATGTTGCTGTGAGGATGGCGGATTGATTGGGCCTATAATATCTAGACCCCACTGCTGAAAAGGGGAGTCTACTGAAACTGGTTGCAGAGGGAAGGTTGGTTTCTGTATCCGTCCGAATGCTTTTTGACAAATTACACACTTGTGACACAAAGCATGAGCATATTTAAAAAGGGTAGGCTAGTAATAACCTGCTCTCAATACTTTATGGGCAGTGGTATCTCCACCAAAATGCCCACCAGCTTCTCCTGCGTGCAATTCCAATAAGACTTTTTTTGCTTCATCTTTCTCAAGGCAACACATTAGTACTCCATCAAAATTTTGATGAAACAGACTATCATTAATCAGCTGAAAAGAAGCAGATTTCAATCTTAGTGCTCTCTTTTTTGTGGGATCAAGGTGACGGGGAGCTGATCCGTGTATAAGACAAAATTTTATATCATCATACCAGGGACTAACAGGGTTTTGTGCACAACAGATTTGATTTTGATAGTGTTGTGTTGGATTTAACATATCATTTTCCTCTTGTTGTCCTGCAGCTGAATCAACGACCAATTTGCATAACCCTTGGCCTCTTACTATTTGTGTTGGGGTGATTTATATGCCATACTCTTGCAAGGATGTGACCCAGTTTGCCCTTTTTTCGCCTAGTTCTTTCTGTACTAACATATTTTTGATAGCTGGGTAAGGGACAATGACTTTCGTCCTAGATTTCAAAAGATATGATCGGAAGTGATTTACTGCTTTGAAAATAGCATAGGCTTGCTGATCTACTGCTGGGTAATTAAATTCCGCCCCCTTGAAGGCTAAGCTCATAAAGGCGATTGGGACTTCGTTGTTTTCAGCATTCTTTTGAGTTAGGACGACGATGTATGAACAGTCATAAGAAAACGTGTAGAGGGGTGAAGTCTTGCGAAAAATCAGGGCTCATTAGAGAAGGAGCGTCTATTATGGCCTTTTTTATTGAATTAAAAGCCTGGCTTTCTAAAGGTTCCCAATGGTATTGTACGTCCTTTTTTATTAGTTTTTGTAATGGTTTCACCATTTCTGAAAAGCTGGGGATGAATTTCCTAAAAAAGTTTATCTGACCTAAGAAAGATTGCATGGACTTTTTTGACGAGGGAGGGGGCAGTTTCGAAATGACTTGAGTTCTTTCAGGATCGATAATCATCCCTTCGCTTGATACAATGAATCCTAGGAGTTTACCTTGTTCTACTGCGAAGATAGATTTTTTAGGATTCAAAGAAATGTCGTACTTACGACATCACTGTAGAACAGATCTTAAATGAGATAGATGATCTTCTTTGTTTTTTGAGAAGACAGTGATGTCATCTAGGTAAACTATGACAGATTGATTGATTAAGCCTCAGAAAATGATGTCCATCACTCTCTGGAAAGTGGCACAGACATTTATGAGTACAAAGGGCATCTTCCTATAGGCGTAGGTGCCCCATGGAATGCGGAAGGTTGTTTTGAGTTGGTCTAGAGGGGAGATCAGGACTTGGTTATACCCTGAAAAACCATCCAACAAGGATAATCTTTCATAACCAGATACCTGTTGAAGGATCTATTCCATGGGAGGGATAGGGTAGTTATCTTTATCAGACGCTCGATTAAGATTTTGGAAATCGACACATAGTCGGATTTTACCACTCTTCCTTTGGACAGGGATAGGATTAGAGACCCATTGTGTGTGCCTAACTGGGAAGATTATCTGAGCGTTCAGGAGTTTGTTTAATTCCTTCTTGATAGTTGGTTCGAGTTTTGGGTGCATTTTCCTTAATTTTTGTTGAAAAGGTTGGGTTTGGGGTTTCATAGGAATAACGTGTTGTATGATGTTAGGATCAAAGGTTTTTAGGTCGTCTTACGTCCAAGAAAAAACATCTTTGAATTCCTTAAACAATTTAATAAACATTGTTTTTTCTTGCTCAGAACATCCCAACTCTAAATTAATGCACTGTGGGTTGTCTTTAGTTCCCAAATTTACTTTTTCATGTGTCAAAGAGGAACTATTCATTTTACAGTTCACTGATTTTCAGAACTTGTCGTGAAGATCATAAAATTTTTCTAATCTAACTACAGATTTCGGGATAGAATTTACCATGTCTGATGAAGATTCTGGAGATCTTGGATCTGGTATTACCGTAAAGTCATGAAGATTTTCGTCATGAGTACCTTCGTCGATCACCGCGCCCTGGAAAGTTTCTTCCATATGCAGGAAACTTATAATCTGTTGATAATCATCGAAGACTCTCCAATTCGTGATGTTGTTTGGGATGGACGGTCTGAACAACAATTCAACAGAGAATGCATTTGGAGATAAGCCTTCTGCAGGGAAAAGTTTTGAAGCTACGTTAGCTAACAAATCATCTTCCGAATTATTCAATCTAGGAATAGAATTTATGTTAAATGCATCAAACTTATTCATCAAATTCCATACCTCAGTTTGGTAGCTTTTAAGGTGTGGAGATAAACAGTGGATATAATTTTTTACTTGTCTAACCATGATTTTCGAATCACCAAAGACAGTTAAATTTTGAACATTCATATTTAATGTTTTTCTGAGGCCTTTCAATAGTGCCTCATATTCTGCTGTGTTGTTTGTACATTCGAATTCTAACCTGCAAGCAATCAGGGTCTTGTTACCTGCTGGATCGATGATCACGCAACCTGCACCAGCTCCTTCCTTTGATTTTAACCCATCAAAGTAAAGAGACCATATTTGATTGTTGTCGGTTACACGTGGCCACTGGGCAGAAGATGTTGGCTACGTATATGTCAAAATTTCAGACTGTTGTTCCGGGTTTGTGATAGTGGAAGTTTCGGCCATGAAATTACCGAAAAAAGTATCTATCCCTTGTATTTCGGGAGAATCGACAAAAGGAGTGAATGGTTCATTGGGATCATTTAAATCAGTCACCATGAACTTTAGATAACGTTCACAATTTACCTTGATTCTGTTGGGATTTCCATTCTCGGGTAGCCACAAGTGAGACCAATCCATCGCGAAATAGCCGTGTAGCTGTTCTGACCAGTCTCTTCTTAAAAAAAAACCATAAACTTCTGGAATATCTACAACAATAATATCAATCACTTGATGAACTTTAGGATTAGACAACAGTCTTATAAGCACATTTCTCAATTCGCCTATAACTTTAACACTAGTTCGATCAAGCTAGATAATCTTCAAGGTGGATGGTTGAACTTCAGCATTAATCTTTTGACAAACAGACCAAGGAATTACGTTAGATGACACTCCTGAATCTACCATGCAGTTATGCACATTCCTATTGAAAATTTCAAAAGTTAACAGAAATGGAGGGACATTTTTGTGAGTACTAATAGTGGAAGCTTGTTGCTTTTTATTCGCGGCCTCTAAAACTGATTTATCTACATTTGTTACATTATTTATAGGAAGGTCTCTTTTTTCGTGAGGATCAGAAGTAGTTTTGGCGGAGGCCTTCTGAGGAGCTTTGGGGTTGTTCTGAACACCTTTGTTACTACTTGGATTGCCATTTTTGTTGTTCTCTACAATATTTTGTAGCATTTTTTGCAGAAGAAAAGGGAATTTTAATAATTCATAAACAGAAATGTTAGCCCTAAGATTTTTTAGATCTTCAACCAAATCATAATCTAAGCTTGGGTTTACTAAATTCTGTTTAGTCTCATTTGATTTAGACTGTTTTGGAGGCAAATTCATAATGATTTCATAAGAAGTATTATTCGATGTCTTGCTCCTAATATTGTAAGGATGCACTGTTTCGAAATTAGCTTGAAAAATGCTATCCGAAAAATGTCCAAAAATGTTCGGAGAAGGTTCATCTTCTTCTACTATCTCTTGTTCAGCTACTTCTTCAGGAATCTTGGGAGGATTCAAGTTATCATGTGCTTCTAGAATCGTTTGAATAGCGAATTGCAGACTTTCTAGATTTAGGCCTTCAGTATTTGAATTAGGTCGGTTGGTGGGAAAAGGCTTCCTAAAAGGGGGTTTGTAAGGCCCTTTGCTCGAAGAAGCTTCTTTAGCCATCCTTTTCAAATCTATAACTTTATTGGACAGTTTTTGAATGACTTTCTGTAAGTTTTCTAAATCTTAGCTTTGTTTTGGGAAGGCCTAGGGAGGATTTCAATTTTCTTTTTGGAAGATGAACTAGTCTCTGTCTCGTTGCTAGTAGTGTATTTTAAGCTGAGGATGTCTTTCTCTATCTGACTGGCCTCTTCGAAGGCTTCTAACAATGTGGCTTTCTTGGATCTCTTTACCCAAATTGCTATGCTTTGATGTAAGGCTTTTGTATAATATGCTATAATCAGATTCTCGGCAGGCATTGAATCCGTAGGGATTCGGTTCTTTAGAGTCAAGAACCTTTGATTAAAGTCTTTGATCTTTTCTTTGGGGTTCATTCTTAAACTAGAAAGCTCCATGACTAGAAATTTAGGAGACTTGTTATCTCCGAACTTCTCAAGAAAACAAGATTCAAATTTCTCCCATGACACGATGGTGTGGGGTTGTTGGGCAAAGTACTAGGTAGAGGCATTGCCCTCAAAGGTGTAGGGAAAAAATCTACAGACTATGTCTTCATGCTCAACACTATGGATTCTAATGGCTAACATAAACATTTTGATGTGGTCTTCGACTAATTGTTTGGAGTCCGGGTCAAATTTAGGGAGCTAGTTCTCTAGATGTTTGGGTAAGGGATGTTGAGGCCCAGGTATGGCCACTGCATCTTGGTCGAGCCAGGGTCTGGCAGTATTGTTCTGGTTGGCCATAGGTGTGGGTGGTGTTGAAGGCTGGGATGAGGAACTACCTTCATTAGAGGATTCTTCTCCAGAAGAAGAAGGAGATGAAGGAGGTGGTGATGGTGGTATACCAGATCCTCCTGCTGCAGGAGTGAGGATTGGATCTATAGGGTTTAAAGTAAGGTCAGTGACTCCAAGTTGTTCTCTGATATCAAAGAAGTCTAATGGTTGGTTCAAAGGTCGGTTTGGTTGTCTTAAACAGGTGAAGGCACTGTGTGTTCTTATGAGAGATTGGCGAACAATCTCTTGTATGTCACCACTCGTAGGATTTGGAGTTACTGGTTCAACTATGATCCGTAGATCATCATTTGATGTGGTTGTTGTTTGAGGGACAATGTTGTTATCTGAATGACTTCTAGTCACTATAGGTGAATAGGTAGGTGGTGGAGGAGTCTTACGACCTCCTCGTGTCATTAATAGTTATCAGGCCCTCCTTCTAGCGTCATTTATTGACGGGCAAAATTGATTGCTCGTCAACTGGAGGAGTGAATCTGGTCCGGGGTTGTCTATTTAACCCAATCCGTTTGGATTAATCCACACTGACGGGTTTAGCGGCTCTGTTGGCCAATCTAAGTCCTAAGAAAATGAAAAACAAAACTAAGAAAGATAAAATAACTTAATGAATAACACTTGCTGAAAACTATATACAGATCTAATATATATTTACAGTTTACTAAATAATGTTTATAACATAAATATACTTATAGTATGTATAACATATACAAATGACTTTATTTCTAATATATATATAAAATTTACAAAATGCAAATTTTAATCTAAATCTGCAAAAATCGAATATGGATTGATTTATTAAACAACAACTAAGCTATCATTCGATCCTTTTTTTTTTTTTTATAATACTTATAAACAAGAAATGAAGTAACAAACTGTCTAATTGAAAACAGAGATAACAAACAACATAATGTGTTTAGACTGAGGAAATTCCTGTATTAATCAAACTAATGAAAAAAAAACTAACAAACTAACCTGTAATCACATCTCCTATTAGTCCTGTGTATAGCTTCCAATCTTGTTGTCTGATGAGGCAAACCCGCAACAGATCCCACAAATGCTTCTCGTAAACATGAAGCAATAATGATTGAATCTGAATGATAGAACATATGAGAGATATAGTAACAAGAATTTTATAATTTCACAAGTGGCCACATTGAGATAAATCCTGCTGTGAAAACTTGTGTATAAATGTTCAACGAATGATGAAGGTAAATCTCCTAATCTCAAGTTTGAATAGAATAATCATTGTATGTTAAATATAGGACATAAAACATGGATATCATATAAATTTAATCATATCAATCTGCAATAAACCACGATAGCTAAAGCAATCACAATCTAACTACAAATCGAAATAATCATAACTTCAATAAAAACACGATATAGAGAAGCTAAAGCTGTGCAAATATCATATTCTATTCAAGTCTGTAAATCATAAATCCATAGTTTTTTCCCTAGGTAGAGATGATTTCAAATTTATAAAACCACATACTTATATAGGTTACAGGAACAAAACGTTTCTTGTTGATAACATCCAATCTGTTCCAAAAAATGTGGGGGATGCAACCTCCCAGATTCTACTTGATACCAAAAACTAACAGCCTATTCTATTAACTAAAAAACATCAAGATAGTATGGATGAGAGATGCCAACAGTGCTTCAAATCTCCTTAGAAATCATGGGTTCTTGAAAACAAATAAAAATAAAAAGATTTCAGATGTACTTTTAGTTATCAAAACAAGTAATTCGAATTTTTCTAACTAGCTACATAATCTCATGATTTTGTAGCTAGTTATAATTATAACTAGAATCATATTCTATTCAATCAATCAAAACAAACTAAAAAGTAATCTGTGCAAACAAATCATGTATGATAAATTGAGAAAGACAGAATCATACCAAACTTTTAAAAGAATCATACCTCAAATTAAGGGATTCAAACTAATCAAGCAATCTTTGAATTTACTATTGCAGTCGCTGCTTCCACGTTCTTAAAAACAACAGACCCCATGGTTTTTTGGCGTTTGTCTTTGGTTTGAGCTATGGATTGGAGTCTTCTATTCTCCTTCATTAACGAATCCACCTAGTCTTCCAAGGATTTAAGCCGAGACTGTAGTAAAGGCACATCCTTGTAATACTTGTCGATCCAAGATTGACATTCATTACAGTGTGGCTGTATAGACTGTGTATCGGTACTAATAGTATTAACAGGTGGGGAATCATCCATTTGACCTGTAGGTTCATTACTAAGTTTGACTCCAGGAAAATCAGGATTGTCCTTTAGACACAGTGGTAGGTTAGTAACATAATCGTAGGGTTTGTCAGAGCAAAGTCCATATGAATATGGATACTCTTCGGCCAGGAACCTTTCAATCTTTGAATCCAAATCTTCACTTACCACAATTTTTTTTTTGTCTACACAGGGCTTGGGTTTGTTTCGAGCACACCGTGAAACCCAACGAGCGACCCTTTTACTCTTATAATTGACATCGACGCTGCCTTTAAACCTTTTCCTTGTGGATTTTTTAATAGTCTTAACACAACCCTTAGGATACGGATCCGGTTGAGTGTCGAGTTGGGTAGAATCAGGGTAGGTTGATGGTTCCAAATTAGAGATAGGATCACAGGGCATGAGCAAAGGAGGAGAGATGGTAGGTTTCACGAGGGTTTCTGTGATGATAGGTTTGTCAACCTGTCCCAACTCGCTATTACAGAAACCATTTTGCAACACAAAAGAATCCCAGTTATCGTTGTTTAATTGCAACTAATGTACCATGATAATTTTGATTAAACCATGATGGAATAAACTAGCATCAGATTTCTGCCTTATGAACCACTTTCCCATCTTATACAAACTTCTAAGAAGGAAATAAGGCATGTTCAGTGGGAAATCAATAAAGCTCATAAGAAATCGAAGGTGATATAAGAAAACCAACCCAAATATCCCTTCACAGGTAATGAACTGTTTCACAATAGCTATCAGAACATGCCATCTAGGTTTTAAAGACGAAACATGCATACCTCGGTCACAGCTGGTAGTTTTCCTTGAGGTGAACAACAATGACCAGGGGACCTCTTCAACCTTTGTGTTCTTGAACCACTTTTTCCCCACAGCTTGTAAACTGGTAGCTTGGCTTATGAAATCTTCATTTACCTCAAGCTGCACATCTCCTATTTTTTCTCTGCAACCGTCGAATGTCAACGTGAATTCTTTGAGCAACTCTTAGATTGAAACCTTAAAACTTTTCAATAAACACACGCTAGTCATTCCTTTCTAAGTCATCTCTGGCATTGTCAAATGATAACAAGGTTTGGATTCCATTGGGCTCAATCCTCACCATAGGAGCCATGGCTAACAGTAGGGAAACAACACAGGAATTGGAGGTAGGGTTTGATAGAAAAAACACAGATCCATAGTCCCGATTTTCCTCAATGCAATGCAAAAACAGCTCGAAATGGTAGGCAAGAGCGTTAATCACCATGCGTGGGAAAGAGTTCATGAAGTCCGAGGCCATATAGATTAATAATATCATGTTGTACTTAAAATGACACCTTGGCATATTGGTATGCATAAGGATCAGAACAGTTGAAAAAATAGTACACATATCCATGATTTGATCACAAAGATTAATGTATCAAATAAACATTGAACCATTAAAAAATGTTATGAATCAAAACCCCATTGATATTAATCGAATACTAAATGAGTGGGGGTTTTATACTTATGTAACCAAGGCATGTTTAATAACAAGGGGTTATAAACAAGGAAAATAATCGTGTTTATAGAAAAAGATGACAATTTGATACTAGACCATATGAACATTAATCCTTTAATCAAAAATCAAAATCAAGTGTGAATTCCAGTTGTGAGTTTTCATGCTTGCAGTCATGAAAACAAAAATCGAAAGGAAGATGTGAAAAAGCGACAAGTGATAAGTGTCGTTGCTCATGACTAGTAACGAGAATTTAAAAACCCTGTGTAGGCAGCTTGTAAAAATAGAGATTATATTATAGCTGCCAACAAGTCGCTCTACAAAATCTTCAGGGGTCTCATCCTCTTTCTGAGACATCTTGAACAGTTCCTCCCTTTGTTCCTTTGTTCAACAGTATTTTTGGTACTTTTTCAGGAAAAGCTGCCTCATTTGTACCCATGTTGAGATATTCTCTCCTCCAAGGGTCATGAACCATCTTAACTCGTTTCCCTTCAATGTGGCTGGAAATAGTTTAAGTTTATGTGCAGTAGTAGTGTGGTCATAACTTCTACAGAGAATATCAAATTCAAACAGAAACTCATCTGGATCCTCAGTAGACAATACATGGAAATTTGGTAGGGCTGAAAGAGGTATGTTATTCATAGTAGCTATCCCCCTTGTAGGAATATTAGTAATAGAAAAAACCAGGGTAGAAATAGTATTTTCATCATTTACCTGATCTTCATTGTTCTGTGGCTCCTCTCGGTTGAACTCCTCTTCATTATCTCCTTGATTTTCCATGGTTTCTCTCTCGTTCCACTCAATCCGGTAAGCATCCCACTCCTCCTTAGTGACTATCTTTCCGTTAATCTGATAAAAAAATTCTTCTAGTCTTTCTCTTGGCCGAGCTATACTTCCTTGATCTTCAATATTCTCTAGCATTGCTTGTTGATTTGTTGGTGAAAAACTTTCAGCTTCATCCATTGATGAAAGCAATGTTTTGAACTAGGGTAGTTTTGATGACTGAGGAATTAGTCTCCGTGAAGGATTTGAAGGGCGGAAGATAGATCCTGAAGAAGAATCTACTCTGGCTATAATCTCATCAACAAATGTTGGTCTTCCCAGTGCAGGGTTCCTTCCTCCATGTACTATGGTACCTGTAGGGTTAGTATTTTTGGGAATACGTCCTCTTGTTCCTTGATTCATTCAGACTTATTCATTCCTAAGAAAATAAAACTAATGTGCTTACAAAAATCTATAATTATCTTCCTCGACAACGGCGCCAAAATGTTGGGCACTTTAATTGTCTAAATAAATAGATAATTAAGGTGTTCAATATAAATTGTCAAACCCAGGGAAGTTTTGTTATTGCAAGATAATTGTGCATAGTCTATGCTAGATTGATGAAAGCAAACATTAATCAAGTTGTAGTATTGAAAGAAAACTGAGTTTTGGAAAACTAAACACTAGCACAAGTTGTTGGCACAACTAGAGTTCTAATCTAGTGTTGCAGGATTGAAATCACGCTTGCTTAATTGAAATCTAGATTGATGAGTGTATACGAATCCTGGATTATCTATCTTATTCTGATTTTCTATTTTATCCTTGCAGAAAGGAATTCTGTGCTAATTGTAGAAAGGAAATCTACTTTAGTTGCAGGGAGTAAATTCACACTTCTAATTAATTATTCTTGAAAGAAAAGTTTTATCTAGTACAGAAAGACAATTCTCCAGTAGTATACAACACTTGACTTCTGATTCTCATGAGACACACTGATGCACATTTGACAGAAAGGAACTGAATTGTAACAACAATTATGATCTAAGAATGCTAACAGGTTATTCACATAAATCAAAGTAGCTAATCTAAAACAACAAAACATAGGGGAGTTTGTGAGGAAGGAAAGCCCTTTCCTTCTCACTGAATCCACTCAAAGAGATCACAGTAGGTTGGAGAAACTCAAGTCACATTCTTTATTAAAATAGCCAAGATTGTTTCAATTACAAGTTACTTCACTTTACTTCACAATTCCACAGCTAATCTCCATTGTTAATGATTACAAAAGCTCTATTATTTAAAGACAGAGTCATTTAGTTCAAAATGGACTCAGAACAGCCTTGAGAATCCCAGATTCTCAAGTTGTTCATAAGATACAAGAGATCTGTCATATTCATCAAATATGGACAAAGAATCAGCGTGAGCCAAAACGTGTAACAACAGAGGATTATTCTTCAGGATTCAATTTTCAGGATCGGCGACCATCTGTTGCAGTGAGTGTAACTGCTTTTAGGATTGGTGCGCATATGTTGCAGTCAGTGTAACAACTTCTAGGATAAGTGGGCGTCTATTGCAGCAAGTGTGACAGCTTCCAGGAAAGGTGCACAGTTGTTGTAGTTGTGTAACAACATGCAAGACTAACACACAGTTGTAACCATTGGTGTAACAACAACGATCTTTCTTTAAGTCTTGGTTGTTCTACACATTTTGATCATTAGTTGCACATTTATGGATAAAATATGAGAAATACTACCAAGATTAATGACTCATACCTTAGGAAAAATGGTCTTGGCAGTATTAAAATAGGCATTTAGCATAGGAATGATAAGTTTGAAAGGGTAAAAGATATAGTGAAAAAGAGACATTTCTGGGTCCTAACAATTATACTTTTAATTTATGTTAATTTTTCAAAATATCAATTTATTGTCTCAAATTTGATTTCTCAAAATATCAATTTATTGTCTCATATTTGATTTCTCAAAAGGTTAATTTATGTTTTACGATACTGTTTTATACTATTTTATAGGATTTGTTCAATGAGAGTTTCACTATGAAGCTTATAAGACTTTGTTCTTATTTTAGTAATGTTGATTTTCTTCTTTAAGCTAGCTATAACATAAATATGGTTTTCATATTCTAACTTTTGTCTTTATAGGACATTAATTTTGTGTTTTCTCCATTTCCTCATTGCACCACTATTTATGTTCCATAAATGGTAGGCTTGTGGCATTTCCATTTCACCAATAGAGATCTCTATGAAATTAAAATGATGAGAGCCTCTATCTTTACTATGTCAATGTTGAAATAAAATTGCTTTGTTGTTAATCTGTTAAACACCATTACTAATGTAAGAATATCTTTGTTTTGTTTTGTTTAAAGACTTGGCTTGATAGATTGTGGTGGTCTGAACAATGCTCAAAGGTGTCTGCACTAATTTGATGGAAAAAAAGTGGCAAAGTTGTTAGTTTTGAGCTATTTTTTTGTATATTCTCCTTCTGACAATGCATTAAATTAATCATCAAACTATTAAATAATTTCCTACTATGTATTAATTTAAATGCTTCCTTTTATGTTCATTGTGGATTGTTCAAAAACACATGATAAAATTCAACATATTTCATTGTGGACTAATAAAATTAAGCAAAAAGATGAACTCTTGGGCCTATGGGGAATATTATTACTCCCTTCCTACTTTTCCATAAAAAAAATGATGGTTGCAGGAGATTCCAAGGTCACTATCGACTGGTTTTATTCCAAATCCAACTTGAACCTGATATATCTGAACAATTGGAAAGACAATATCAAAATCTTAAATAATAGATTTTAATATATCAAATTTATGCACGTACATAGACAATTCAACAAAGTAATAGACAACCTCTCCAAAAAGGCACTCAAAGGAAATTTTGGCTAGCTCTTTTATGAAGAAATTGTTGATGCAACTATTGTATGTACATAAAAATTTTACATTTTCTAGCCTCGATCTTTACAGATGTCCCTTTTTTGAATAATTTTTTATAAGACACTAGATGAATTTTTATAACTTTACTACAATGTAAAAATGTGGAAGGAATGAAAGACTACAGACCTTTTTCTATCACCACTTTCTAGATCCTTATGTAACAAAAAGTTTCATTTGATTCTAATAGAATAACAGTGAAATTGTTTTTTTTGTGTGAAAAAAAAATAAAGAACTAAGAAAATTAGTGTAACATGCTAGAATATATAGAAAGAAAGAATCATTTGAACAAATGGAAGAATGAAGAAAGCCACTATAAATATTACAAAGTAAGAGAGACACACACAAGGGAATCTACACACACTTGAATTTGAACCTAGGACATTTACATGGTCTTTATCATTTCGATATTTTCAAAGATACATGGTCTCACATTTACATCAAAATCTCAATTTACATCAACATCTCAATGAAAGGTTTTAATGGTCTTTGAATTCACCTTCTTTCTCATACGAACAACTATGAGAAAACTACAAAGATGATAACATTAGCTAAGAAATTCACAAGAAGAGATAGAAGAGATATTGAGATCACTCATGTAATATTTTACTTGCACTATGTTTATTTATATAAAATATTGGATGAAATAATTTCAATATACTATTTTCTTGATTTCAAAAAAAATCATCAAATTTTATAGTTTCTTATGAAATTTCACAATGAAATATTCAAGAAAATGTGAAATAAAAATTAAATTTTATAGTTCGTCAAATTTTATAGTTTCTTATGAAATTTCACAATGAAATATTCAAGAAAATGTGAAATAAAAATTATAGTTTCTCACTTATAATTTAAATTTTGTTTGATTTGGAAATATGGTTGAAAATAGTCAAAACAAGTCATCAAATTTAATATAAGTCCAACAATGAAAATAGTCAAAACAAGTCATCAAATTTAATATAAGTAAGCAATCTTCATTAAAATTTATATTGATATTAAAATTTATCAGAATTTAAAGTTTTTCTAAGCCATCAATAGTCCCTTATAATTAACTGGAAATGGGTCCTAGTTTTGATATGAAGTTATCCTCTTCATATGAAAAAACACTAAACAATCAAATTGCAAATAATGAACACATTTATCCTATATGTAGTAAATTGGTTACATGCATTAAAGGATTTGTGTATATTGATTTGGATAATTTGTAGGATTAAAGTATAATCATCCAAAGTATAGGTCAATTTAGGTTCCCTAGATACAATCTATAGGTTCTTCCCTGAAATTGTAAATAAGGTTTGGTAAACTTTATAATTCATGGGAAATGCAACTTTTCTTAATTGAATTGACCATGAAAGTAAACTAAACTGGAAATAATTCTAGAATCCTAAATATTCATAAATACATGTACTTTCAATGCAAAATAAAAAAATTTGGAGTGTACATGTGTCACTTGTTTAAAAAAATCGTAATGGTATTCCATCTTCAATTATTCATTCATGATAAACTTTGGACATTTTCCATTTTCTAACTTTATTTAAAGGACTAAGAGATGCAGACTCAAGGATGTAAAACGGGGAAAAATTTCTCCAGAGTGTACTTTCTCTCAACTTTTTCTTCTCCTCCCTTCAAGGCTTGTATATGGATCAATTTATAGCCTCCAAAGGGAATTGAAGGGTCGAATCAGAGTGTTTCCAGCATATGAAGGCCTAGGGATCATGGATCCTATAACTTGGCATTGAAAATATGAAATATTTTTAATTTTGAGCACAAAACCCGATGTACGCCGGATGCAATGAAGCAACTTTCTATACGAAAGTTGTATAACTATAACCCGTGTATATGTACAAAATTTTGAATTTTTGAATTTTGACTGAGAAAAATGGGGAAACTGAGTCTACAGACGGAAAGGGTAGGCCACCAAAGCATGATGCATAGGGTCTAGAAAAAAATGCTATAACATATGTCTCCTAATGTGTGAGGTCAGAGGAGAAATCATGATGATATAAATACATTGAAATTCCCAAAAGTGGGGTAGTGAGGATCCATCTGGAGGAACTAGTCACCCATTAGAATAATACTATACATATTGACTTTGTACACATGGCTACCAATATGAAGTACACTGAAGATTCATGTGCGTATATAGAAGATAATTTTTCATGGCCATGAAGAGGAAATACAAAGTAGACACATGCCATAGGTGGTCATAGGCATGCATAAAACAAAGTGGAGTCTTGTAACATACCCAACCACCCACAAGTCGGGGAATTCTACCTACAAGCCCACCCTTGGACTTCTTTCTCTTACAGATACCTTCTTTAATTAATAAGAAAGCATAAGATACAAGATTTAGCGACATGCACAACAATATCCAACAAACATGCATAATCTAAGATTTAGTTAAACAATAATTAAAATACACGTCGGAATACATTCATACACATATAATAATATCAAAACAGAGAGCACTTATCTTTATGAAAGATGACACCAACTGGCTGTAGACCAATGACATTCCACCCAACTGTAGACACTACTATTCCAAATCTCAATAGCAGTGTCACCCCTGAGCCAGGGCTATGAATCCACAAGGATGGTTCCATAGTGTTACTTGGCTTCCCAAATCAGTCATCACCGAAGCTCTCACAATCTTCCCAGCTCTCACTACAATCCAAGTACCCAGCTTGCACCACCCGAGAGAACGAACCTCCACCCTTCTTTTCCACGCAGTCCCTCAAACAGTCCTTCTCCTTATTTGGGCTCCAATGCAATTGTTCCATAATCTCAATGTTGGAACTCTTAGGACTCACAGGTGTGAGAAATGTTGGACACAGGCCAATGCATCTTAGACTTGAAGGCCTCAAATCACGGCTGGATCACACCAGCGACCACTAGAACCAACTATCTCATGGCTAATCATCAGCAGTTCGGCTCCCTTTCCCAAGCCAAGATGTGGATGAGGATGGATCAATGAATGGGTAAGTGGGTGCATGAAAGTGCGTGAGGGAAATTAATGAACGTATAGGAAATCAGTGAACAAGCCATCAGTCGAACCTCCCCATCATACCAGACGCAGGTTTAAGTAACTTCGTGGGGAATAAATAATATCCTATCCTTCCCCAAGAAGCTCACATAATTGATCCCCTCCCTTAGGAAAAAAGGGTAATTAACATAGGAATAAACGCTTAGCCCCTCAAGCCCCCTCTCTTGTGGAATCATAGCCCCCTATAACTCTAGTCCTTGTCCGTCTAGCAGTCGGCCATGTATTTATTATTAATAATGATAGAAAACATTACATGTCTTGGGAACACTGGCCTTTTAATAATTGTTTGGGCACCCTGGCCTCTCAGCATTGTAACAATACATTATTTAAAACGGGGGTTCAAAAATTGGGGTGTTACATCCCCTCCTCCTTATTTTGGCACTATCCTCAGTGCATATACAAAATAGAGATCAAAACCTCAAATTTATTCAAAAATCTGTGGGTACTCTGCCCGCATGGCATCTTCATGTTCCCAGGTAGCATCTTCAGAACCGTAGCAGGTCCACTGAACTTTTACCAACTCTATAACTCGATTCCTAAGCATTTTGACTTTTCTGTCCAATACTCGCACTGGCTGAACCTGAAAATCTCCCTTCGTCTCTACCTGAATCAGATGCCAATCAATAACATGGTTAGGGTCATGTACATATTTCTTTAGTAAAGATACATGTAATACATTATGCACATTCATGGAAGCAGACAATGCAATCATGTATGCAACTGGCCCTATTCTGTCCAATATTTGAAATGGACCACAGAATCTGGTTGCCAACTTTGTACAACTACCCAATTTCAAAGATCTTTTCTTGGGATTCACTTTCAAAAGTACATGCTCCCCTACTTTAAATTCTCTATCTATCTTATTCTTGTCTGCATAAAATTTTTGTCTATCCTGAGATACCTTTAAATTCTACTTGATATTGACCACTTGGTCTTCCATGTCCTTGAGCAACTTCGGCCCAAGTACCACTCTATCTAATGGGTTGTCCTAGCTTACTGGAGTATCACATTTCCTATTGTACAAGGCTTCAAATGGGCTCATTCTCAATGAAGCTTGATACCCATTATTATATGCAAACTCAACCAAGTGTAAGTAATCTTCCCACTTAGATGGCTTATCCATCACATACATTCTCAGCATATCTTCAATTATTCAATTGACTCTCTCTGTTTTCCCATTTGTCTGGGGATGATATGTTGTGCTAAACTTTATATTTGTGCCAAATCCTTTAACAATCCCCTCCATAAATTGGAGGTAAACTTTGTATCTCTGTTTGAGACAATTGTCTTAGGTATCCCATGCAACCTAGCAATTTCCTTCATGAAAATTTCTGCAATATTAGTCATTGTATGCATTGTCTTCACAGGCACAAAATGAGCAACCTTTGTTAATTTTTCAACCACCACCATGATTGAATCATGTTGCTTATTCTCTCTGGGTAATCCAGTGATGAAATACATGGTGATCACTTCCCATTTCTTCTCTAAGATTGGCAATGGCTGCAACAACCCCACTGGGTGCCTATGCTTAGCCTTCACCTTCTGACATTCCATACATCGAGTGATGTAATCAACAACATCCTTCTTCATTCCCGGCCAAAAGAACTGGCTTCTTATTGTTGTAATTGTTTTCTAGTAACAGGGATGTCCAACATAAGGGACATCATGCATTTCCTTCAGTACCAAATTCCTCAGTTCTCCAGAACTAGGAACATAGATTCTATTTTTATGCATGAGTAATCTGTCTTCCTTGATCTCATACTCCTTTATTTTCTGATGTACATTTCCTTGCTGTAAGCTTTCCTTTACCTATAGGTAATGCTGGTATGTAACAAGACCATCTTAAATTCTTCTCTTCAAGTCTGAATGATGCATACTGACAACAGTAGCATGCATGGTATGCACTCTTCTACTAACTGCATCGGCAAATGTATTATCCTTGCCCTTTATATGCTTGATATCAAAGTCATATTCACTTAAAAATTCTAGCCATCTTGTTTTCCTGGCATTCAATGTTGGTTGTTCAAAAAGATACTTTAGGCCGATGTGGTATGTCCTTAATTCAAATTTCTTCCCCATGAGATAATGCCTCCACATCCTCAAGGTGTGAGCAATGGAAACAAGTTCCAAGTCATGCATGACATAGTTCCTCTCGTGTTCCTTAAGCTTTATGGAATCATATCCAATGACATGTCCATTTTGCATGAGGACTCCCCCAAGTCCTTCCTTACATGCGTCTGTACATATCACAAAAATTTCATTTGGGTCAACAATCTTTAACACAGGTGCACTAGTAAGTAATTCCTTCAACACATTAAAATTCTTTTCACACTTGAGTGTCCATTAAAATTTAGTTCCCTTCTTTTGCAAAGAAGTGATGGGATGAGCAATCTTAGAGAACCCTACTATGAACCTTTTGTATTAGCCAACTAATCCCATAAAATATCTGACGTCTGACACATTTCTGGGTGTTGGCCATCCTTTAATGGCTTCGATCTTCTTTGGATCTACTGCTATGCCCTGCTTTGAAATAATGTGTCCCAAGTAATGGATCTGCTTTTGATAAAAATAACACTTACTCAACTTGGAATACAACTGATGTTCTCTTAGTACTTGCAATACCAGTCTTAAGTGATGTTCATGGTCTTCTTCAGACTTAGAATAGATAAGTATGTCATCCAAAAATACTATGACAAACTTATCCAAATAATTTTTGAATATGTCGTTCATTAAGCACATGAAGACAACTGGTGCATTGATCAGTCCAAATGGCACCACTACAAATTCATAATGCCCATACCTGGTCCAAAAGTTTGTCTTATGAATGTATTCTTCCTTGATTCTTACCTGATGGTATCCCGCCCTCAGTTCAATCTTTGAAAATATCTTTTATCCTCTTATTTGATCAAAGAGGTCATCAATTTGGGGTAGAGGATTCTTGTTCTTTATAGTGTATTTGTTCAGCTGTCGAAAGTCAATACATAGCCTCAAGGTTCCATCCTTTGTTTTGACAAAAAAGTACTAGTGCTCCCCAAGGTGAAACACTTGGACATATGTGCCCTTTCTTAAAAAATTCCTCCAACTACAATTGCAATTATTTTAACTCTGGTGTGCTCATTCTGTAAGGTATTTTTGACACTGGGGCAACTCCTGGCACTAAATCAATTGAGAAATCTATCTCCCTTCTTGGTGGAAATCCAGGTATTTCTTGGAATACATCTTCAAATTCCTGTAGTATTGAGAAATCTTCAAGCCTTGGCCCTTTTTTATTATCTGGGTCTTCCACATGAGCTACATACAATTGACATCCTTTCCTAAAACATATTTTTAGCTGTAAGGCTAAAATCTCCCTTATAGCGATGGGTCTTGGAACTCCTTTCACAGTGCTCTATTTTCCATTTCCATCAAGACATGTAAATGTCTTGTTATGACAATCTAGGACAGCATGATGCTTGTCCAACCAATCCATTCCAATCAGAATATCATAAGACCCCAATGGTATGTTATTTAGATCAATACTAGTATTCATGCCATTAAGACTTATGGAACAACTTCTTACCATATCATGGATTCTTCTTTTGGTTCCAGTGGCTAACTGAACCAAACTTGCTTTTCCAAGTTTACTTTTATCCAAATGTAATTTTTCCACTATCTTAGAATCAATGTAGTAATGAATTTCTCCTGAATCAATCAAAATAGCAACAGGCTGATTTATGATCTTACCTTCCACCTTGATCATATTGGACTGGTACTCTCCTTGTCGATCATTTAATGCTGCATAGATTCTTCCCATATCTTCGAATATTGTAGCCTCTTGGATGTTGTGCACACTATTCACTCTATCCTTTATGTGTGGGAAATCCTTGTACATGTGATCTTCCTTTCATCCCCAACATTGGATTGGTGGTCTTCCCATTTTTCCCAAGGAATATTCCTTCTTTAAATCTCCCTTAGCATACTGATCTTGATGATTTCTATTAGGATCATTCCTATTGAAGGAAGGTTTGAATCCTTTCCTCCTCTGATCGGACTTCACATTTTTCTTGTCCTTCCAATATTTCTACAGAGATTCTCTTCCCTGGCCTTGCTCATACATGTATTTAGCCTTCTTGATGGATTCAATCAAGGTCTTGGGTTCATCATACTTGATCTTTTCCTTATAAAAGGTTGGCAATCCACTTAGAAATCTCTTTATTTTCACTTTATCATCATCAATGAACTTGACATACTTTAACAATCCCAATAACTTCTTCTCATACTCTGCCATAGTCATGCTTCCCAACTTGAGTTCAAAGAACTCTTTCATTTTCTTGTCATAGAAATTCTCTGAGAGGTACTCCTTCTGGAAGTACTTCTTGAACTGCTTCCAAGTGATCCTACTCCCATTAATATGTTCCACTTTCTTCAGTTGGTCCCACCACATTGCATCTTTCTTGTGTAAATGGTAGGTGGCAATCCTAGCTTCCAGGTTGGATGAATAGTTATGCAACTGAAAATATCTCCTGAGCCCAAGAAACCATGCTTCAGAATCATCTTCCCTTTCTCTTTCACCCTCAAAGGAAGGTGGCTTGAGCTTCCTTAGCTCTCCTTGCAAACTATATACCTCTTGTTTCCTTCTTTAGTGTCTAATAGGAGACACCTCTGGACTTCTTACAGGATCATCTGATGCATAAAACTTTCTTTTTGAGTAAGGAGGTGAGTGGTGTCCATGAGCTCTGCTAGCACTTCTGGAATAACCAACTCTTCCACAATCATCCCTTATTTCATGGCACCTTCCTTCTTCCTCTTGTATTGAGTTTGATCCATTCTTCATTTGTCT
>ML790182.1:203812-235102 GCA_009831015.1 Picea engelmannii | reverse complement strand
CCCCCCCCCCCCCAACTTGGTGAAGGGACCAACGGTAATGACTGGGTGAAGAGGGGTGTTGCGATAAATTCACCCTATGGAAAGGTTGAATTATCCTTAGACTAAAATCATAACCTAAGACAGATTCAAAAAAAATGGCGACTGGTTTCCTTTTAGATTAATATTTTAATCCTATAGATAGAAGGAAAGATTTAGACTAACCTTAATTCCAAAGTTTTTCCTCGCTACTCCAAGATTCTTGATGATCAGAGGAACCTGCAAGAACAGGAGACAAACAACTCTACTTCTACTATATCTTGTTAGGAAAATACTAATCTATTTAAGATTTATTTGATGTAATCAATAGACAAAAAACAACAATTGAAAGGAACATGCCAAGTTTATTCATCATAAGTGAAAACTTACATATGGATGATCGCACTAGTTTTCCAAACCTTGTTTCCTCCAGCCATTGGATGCACACAAAGGTATTCAGAGTTTCTCTTAAGATCAAAAGTTTCACCCTTATATAATTCAACTCCCTTTCCCCCATGGATGGACTTTCTTATATAGGCTTTGTAAAGCTCAACCGCCATTATCAAAGGAAGGGAAGGTTAAGATATTTTCTCCCTAAGTTAGGATTTGTAACCCCATAATGGAAGGGAAGTTGAGTGACTCGAGGGTATGAGTCATCACTCATCCATAACCACCCAAAGATCCTCAAAGATGGCCATTAGATAAAGGTGGAGTTAGGCATAACTAATTAACGCCCCCCAAATGCTTGAGACAGAGTGTCACTGATGCCCCCTAACAGTGGTCCAGGGACTGTCACTCAAGGAATCACACCCTTTAGACATGAACAGTTGAGTGTCACCCTTCCAACTAAGTCAAACCTAGGGTAGAAATCAAGTGTTCGACCTTCAAAAAATGATGTTTCCTTCTCCCTCTTGACTAGGGAAGTGACAAAATGTTGTCCCATGGTGTCTAAGTTTGTAAAACATGAATGCAACACTTAGGAAAGTGTCGTTTTGATATTAGGACACTTAGTAATGCAATTATACATAAATTCAACACTAAATGGAACAGTGACGAAAGTGAGACATGTTGTATGACACTAGGTAGTGTGCAAATTTTTTGTGTAACATATTTCCCCCTAAAGTGCAAGGTCAAAAGAGAAGGGAATGGATGAAACACTTTACAAATGATTATGTGTTCCAAGGAACAAGAGAAGAAGAGCATGTTAGAATCTACAACCAATCAGTGAACAATATATATGTATCCTCGAGGAGGGCATACCCATGCTCAAAAAACTGACTCAAAGCATGGCCTCCAACCAACACATTGCGGATCCATGAAAATGATGACTAAGGATATGGCCACTAGACATAAATTTGGATCCATACCTCCATGAGTCAATCAGGTTGTAGCCATGAGATTTTACACAATGGAGCTACGATATGATAACAACATAGCCACAAACCAATACAAGGTGGATCTATGTAACAACATATATCGATAAATACTCCCATCACAACCTAGGAAAGGAATATATCAATAGTAGGTGCCTAAAATATACCCAGGGTATTCATCTCGTTCCCGAACCAGTATGATTCTAACCACGCGAATACACATGATGATGTCGAACATAGTAGAAACCATTTGATTATTGGTCATTGATGTCAATGATCCCCAAGGTACCTTAGTACATTCCATCGAATGTGAAAAATGATTTGAAGTCTAACATTCGATGAAATCCTTCGATCAGGGTCCAATGATGGAAGCTCGTTGTCGAAAGCGAAGAAACCTTCCATTGAGGCATGCAGGCTCCAAGGTACTAAACTGGTTTCTAAGTCTAATTCTCAGATAATGTTCTAGAGTCGATAGGAAAATACTCGTCGAAGGAGGGCCATGATGTATCCCCCATCATCGACATGAAACAACTACTAGAAATGATGTGTAATGGAGCATTATGGATTAACATGATGACACAAACTGATGCTACTGCAGAGGTTGACTAAAATGTTGAGAAACGTTGATACTTCCCTTTAACATTGCAGGTGGCATGATGTGACTTGGTGACATTGAATCAGAGAGACATGAAACAGGACCCAATGTGAAAAAAATCATGATACTCTCGACTGAAATGCAAAAGTATGATGACACGTGGAATTGGTAACTCTTCGACTAAAATGAAAAGGTATGATAGGACTCTGAGGTGAACGGACTCCAACTGTATGACATAATGTGGATAGGTTCCATGTTCAAGGGTGACAAATACTTGACCCACTTATTTCAATTCCCCCCCCCAACCATGCTTGGTGAGTACCCCTTTGTTTTTTAATGGGCTTGAGGAGGATAACAAATTCCTGGTATAGCTCACCTCCGGTGAGTCCTTCATCATATTTTTAATGAACCTAAAGAAGGAGGGGTTCGGTCCCATATGGGTCCTTCAATAAATAATTTTACAAGTCTAGATAAGGTAAAATTGGTGGTTTTTCACATTTAGAGAATCTGAAAATAACTTAAACATGACTCCATGGATGATTTTTTTTGTAAATTTAGTCTCTGAGGCCTGAAAAAGTGTAAAAACATACAAGGGAGAACTCTTCTATTCATGCTTGAATAAATTATTCCTTTTCTGTAATTAGTCTCATGAGGTTGAAAAAGAGATAAAATACCACTCAAAAGATGCCCTTTCAAACCTTTTAATGAGTGTGAAAGGAAGCAAGCTCACTCGACAATCTTTTCATGTTTAGGGAGTCTAAAAAGAGCTTAAAGGAAACTCCACAGAGTTCCTTTTTTATATATTATTTACAATCCCTAAAAAGTAATAAAAGTATACTCGATAACCTATTCTCATGCATTTATGAGCACGAGAAAGAACAAATACTAATCTCATTTTAGAGAACACTACTAAGTTTTGACGAGAATGACCCTCAAGAGAGGATCACTCACAGTGGCATGTCTTTCTAGAGGTATTTTCCCCCACCTAATTTGGTAGAATCTAGTGACTTCACTCTAGCATGATGTCCAGAGGATAGAGACCTGCCTCCCAAGCGTCATTTCCTCCATCAACTATCTTCTTCACTCGTTGAGGTTTCTGGCTACTAATAGGAATATGCTCACCAGATGGGGAAGAAGAAAGAGAACTAATAGGTGGAGGAAATGAAGATTCAAGTATTCGATCCAAAGGAAGACTCAAATGGAGGGGGGTCTATTTAATTTTTTAATGATCTTGACAGAGACAATGAACTATGCTCGTAAAGATTAGGTACTACAAAAGGATCAAGTAATTCTAGGGATTGTTTCACCTGATTCGAAATCATATTTAAAGTAGAAACATTCGGGGTTTCAGGAGGAGGCAAAGGAAAGATTCCCATGAGAGAGGACTCTTTAAGGAGACCTACTCCTACACTTTCATACTCGAGACTGGAATTTCCTAGAAAAGGGACATTATTTGTTGGGGAATTGCGAAGATCTGGAGTGCAATAGTTAAGTTGGTCGACATTGACAATTTTCCCTTGATGGGGAAATTGTAAAATACGAAACAATGAATATGTGATGATAGTCATCGCATAGAAACAACTATGACCAAATAAAAATTTATAATCCAAGGGCACGTCAACCACTTCAATATCAATAGAAGTGGTTTTACCCTTCAATTCCACAACAAAAGATTGCAAGAGTCCGTGAGGTTGGAAACCACGTCCATCAAACATGTTGAGGGTAGTAGGAGGCCGACTGAGTTTAGGAGAAAAAATAACTCTCCAACAGAACAAGGACATGACATAGGTGGAGGATCCTTCATCCAAAATATTGTGATGGATGTTCCTCCCACCAACCATAACCTAAATTTGGAATGCTAGTTGGTCGGAGAGCCTCAGTTTGAAATAGTCCATATTGAACATAACTATATTTGATATCTCTCTATCGATAGATCCAATGGATGGAGATAGATTTCTAACTGTCTCCTTACACATTAAATCCTAAGTGACACTTGAGGAAGCATCCCCATGGTGGGAATGACTTTCATTGCCCCCTTGGGGAGAGGTAGGATTTTGTGCAACCATTTGTTGTTGTTGAACTAGGAAAGGGTCAGAAATTTAGCGACTTCCTCACGATGAGGACAATCTTTCGTGTAGTGGTCCTCTGTAAAAATAATGCAAGGAAACTTATATTTCCTTTTCAGTTGGGTATCAATAGTCTTTGTACTCTCTTGCTAGTTGGAAGAATCCTTGGATTTACCCTTGTTTTTCTTCTTTCCTTCAGGTTGTTGAGATGAATTGGATTGGACCACAATCACCTCGAAGGTTTGCATAGGAGAGGGAGCAGTTTCAGTGTCAGAACTTTCCATGTGATCATCATGGGTTTCCAGAGTAGGTATTTTCAGATCATTTGATGGGTGAGGAGCATGAGGGATCAGATCGTAAAGAGTGTCGGACTAGGAATATACCAAGTCCAAATATTGAGCACAATTGATAGCTTTCTCCTCAATAACAACACCTCCCATGGAAACATCATGCGAAATTGGTGGAAATAATGACTTTGTAAACCAATTCGTGAGGATTTGGTCCAGAATTGGAGCTTTAATCAACTATCATCGACACCTCGACTCATGATTATGATTAGATATGTGGGTGGAAGTGGATTGTTGGAGTGAGGTCAAAATATCTGTACTAATCTCATACTGTATATCAAACTAAAAATTTGTTAGAAAATCTATGGAAAGAGAATTAAAGTCAATAAAGGAGCTACATGGCAGCTCAATATACCATTTGGTTGCCTTAACTATAAGTGTTCTCTGAAAAAGTCTCAAACAAATGGAGTCATCCATCAAAGAGTTATAAGAACACCATAAATGGAAGGTCATAACATGATTGTTAGGATCTTCTCCAGGTTTTCCTTCAAATTTCAGGATTTCGAATGGTAAATTGGTAGGGATGGAGGGCCAAAAAGAGGCATGTTGAATGGGATCATTAGTCAAATGCAACATATCTGGAAAATATAAATTTTCCAAGAATGGAAGCTTTCGGTTATTCCATGAATATTGATATTAACCATGTGTCATGGGAACACCAGTAGGACCATATATAGGTTGCGGTGAGATCAAAAAACTAGACAGTACTCCCATGTATAATGGTTGACCTGAGGTTCCCCCCATGTACGGTGGTTGCTCGGGTTGTCAACCCATGTAAGGTGGATGTCCTGATTTCCCACCCATGTACTGTGATTGAATAGATGGACCTCCTACATACTGAGATTGATCTAATGGCCCCCCTATATATTGTGTTTGAGGGGGTTTTTATGTTCGAATCATGGGGTTGACATATTGATAGGAAAAATTTCCTTGTCGAGGAATGCTCGATGAATTGGGTTGACCCCATAAGGGATTTGAAACTCCTAGAAATGGATGTCTAGGATACATGCTAGTGGTAGTACGGATGGAAGGACTTGTCGGAGCAGCTTGTCCCTAGGTTTTTTGATGTTGTAGCCACATAGGAATTTTCCCCGTGGCTGAAGGTTTCCCCCTAGTAAAAAATTTCCCCACAGCTGAGGGTTTCCCCCTAGCTAAAGGTTGGCCTCCCATTGAATATTGACCTCCAACAAAGGGTGTACCCATTTGTAAATTTGGAGAGAGAGGGTGAGTATATTGTGTAACCATGGTTGTGTGAATGACTTGACTTCTTTCCATTTGACCAATGGGATGACCAAGTAAAACACTTGATGTGTGCATGTGTGGAAATAATGAAGCAGGAATATTACTCAACCCATGTGCGAAGGGAGATGTATTCACAAGTGACTGTGTCAGGGTTACTTGGGTCACAAATGTTCCCATTAAAGAAGAAGCACCAGTAGTATCAAATACAGGAGTTGTGAATACATATAAATTCCCAATTCCTTCAGGAAAACCAAAAGACAATGGGTTCATGCCAAAATATCTCCTAATGGCTTAACCAGACAGTAAATGGTAATAAGAATAGGAATCATGAAATGCCAATGATGGAATTTCAATGAGTAATGGGCCATGTGGATCAGTGATAGGAGGATTTACTGAGAGTAAAATGCCTTCTACAAAGGTTGTAACTAGTTCTTATTCATGGTGGTCACTTCTGAGAGTTACACTCCAAACTTTAGAATGCATTTCCTCGTTAATAACTCCTTCGTTCGAAGGATTTATTTAATGTTTGTAAATTTCAGGATCAATACCTTTCATGTTGCAAGATATTGCTAAGGCCATCTATGAACCCCAAGATAAACACACCTCCTAACAAAAATATATAAGCAACCAACCAAGAAAACAATACATAAAGTATGTTTTGAAGACAGGATATCAAGCTGCCAAGGAAGAAATGAGAAGAAGCTACCCCGAACTCCACGTAACAAACCTTCTTGATGCAAGCAACCCTCACTTTCATGAGATAAACCTCCAAGGGTACTGAAAGTGTGATACGATATATTCCCCAGGTACTGTGGAAATCCCCCCACATTCACCTCTGTAGATACTTAGGAAAGGCCACTAAGGTTATCAACTCGTATTTATCCTCCGAGCGAGTACATTCGACAATCGAGATCGAACATATGGGTAGGATATCAAAGTCTGAATCTCTTCAATAGAACTTAAGACAAGTTGACCAATAAGACTCCTAAGAACCTCGAATGGATTTGTGATTCATGAAGCACCAAGACAAAATGAAACCAATGGTTTTTCAAGAAAAACCCCCAATATACGCTCGTTCCTCTACGATTGGTCAATCTTTGGAGGGGTAATATCCATTGATCTTCCATATGCGACCTCGCGTTTAACCCTTGTCTTAGAGGGTTTTCCTGACTATGCTATATGATAGTTAGATTTGACCACTCTTTAGTGTTCTACAGTATGTTTAGTAGTCTTGGACAATTTATTCACTTTCCTATTCCAAAGACCCTAACCCTATGCTACTATTGGTGTGCTAAAACCCAAAAATGTCTAGTTGATTTTACTAGCACGTCGGTTGATTTAATGGTATTTTTTACTCATAAGGTTCATGAAGATGAAACTAATGATGTGTGAGACTCAACTCCAATAGAATGAAAAAAGAATGAAATGCAATCATTTGTTTTCAAGAAGGAGAAGAGTTCTATTCTTCTTAACAAACAAGAACTCATATTTATGCAACTTTTTCAATTTCAAGAGAGAGATGATACAAAACTATCAAACCAATGTTTCCAAAATCCATGTGCAAATTCAAGGATTTCTCTTTCCAAACATGTACCAAAACCAATCTCCTAAGAATGAAAATTTTTCTTTGTTTGATAATGTATGCAATGAAATCTCTTCTAATGAAATTTTTTTATGCTTCTTTACTTTCAATTGAAATGAAAGAGATCAATGTTTGACACAAATAAATATGAAGCAAAACAATCGTTCCAACAAAGACTCACAAGCTTAAAGAACAGATAGAATCAAGTGCAAGGATGATTTCTAACTCTTGCTCAATTAAAAAATGGAAAACACTCTTTTAAAAACCTCAACACTTGAATATTAAAGATCAAATGAACTTTGAATAGACCTAAAAGATTCAAAATCTACCCAATGGATTAACAATTTCACCAAAAAGAGATTTGAAAGTACAAGGTATAAACCTTGACTTTGCACTATTTCCAAGTCAAGGAAAAGGGATTCCAAATTTGAAAAGAAAGGACTTCAAAAGATTTGGAAGGGAATGGAAAATGTATAATATTTATATAATCAAGGACAATATTACTGATAGACTAGATTGCATTCAAGGATCAAGTTAACCAAGAGTGCATTCAATGACAAAATTTTCCTAATTTGATAAAAACAAAGTTTGAAAGGAGGCCAAAAAGAAGTGACAACCTAATAAAACTAGACCAAACAATTCTCAAGCAATCATAAAATATTCCAAGACACACCTCTGAGTGAAAATACTTCAAAAAACAGAGAGGAAAAAGGTCATAAATTGACACAAACGGAGGACTGACACCCCTATTATCATGCAGACAAGGCGTTACTGAAGGGGTGACGCTCCTAAAAATACTTCTATGGAGTGTCACTAACGTCCTATAGAGAAAGGATAGGGAGGTTCAATGCCTCCTAAGGCTCCTATAGGGAGAATTCCTACCTAAAGATGGTAAAAAGTTCCTCAAATTCAAAAAATGAAAAGCTTATTAATTTTGCAAGTTACCTGAGGTTTCTAGAGACTGATAACAAGGATGAAACACTTAGAAAAAACTAAGAAACAACAAATATAAGGCACATCATTCATAGGCTATAGAATGAGAATAACATGGTGTTCTTCCCCAGTGGAGTCACCAAAAACTATTGCGAGAAATTCACCTGTGGACAGGTTGAATTCTCCTTAGACTACAATCATAATCTAAGACATATTCGAAACAAATGGTGACTAACTTCCTTTTAGATTAATATTTTAATATTATATACAGAAGGAGAGATTTAGACCAACCTTAAGTCCAAAGTTTGTCCTCACTGCTCCAAACCTCGACCTCTCTAATCCAAGCTTATCGATGATCAAAGGAACCTACAAGAATAGGAGACAAACAACTCTACTTCTACTAGATCTTTTTAGGAAAAGACTAATCTATCTACTCTTTATTTGATGTATGAATTAGAAAAATGCACAAACAACAATTGGAAGGAACATGCCAAGTTTATTCATCATAAGTGAAAACTTACATATGGATGATGGTGCTAGTATTCCAAGCCTTCTTTTATTGAGCCCTTAGATGCACACACAGGTATTCATAGTTTCTCTTAAGATAAAAATTTTCACCCTTATAGATTCAACTCCCTTTCCCCCATGGATGGCCTTACTTATATAGGCTTTGGCAAGCTCAACCGCCACTATCAAATGAAGGGAAGGTTACGATATTTTCTCCCTAAGTTAGGATTTGGAACCCCATAATGCAAGGGAAGCAGGGATAATTTTAAGGATGGAAATTTATCTCAGAAAGTAGAAACCCTGGCGAATCTTACTAGTCCTTTATATGCAAACTATAAAATGTTTGACGATATTTTTGTAAAAGTATTCAAAATTCTAAGGATTTATATATTTTCTATAAAATTTGGGCTATTTTTAAGGTAAAATAATTTTATTCTATAGAATTTGGGAAAATCACTTTTAGAAAAAATGGAAATTGCTGAATCTTGTTTTTTGGAAAAAGCATGGAAAATTATCCCATGGGCGATATATAGCCCCTAAAATTTTCCCTGAAGGGAAGTTGAGTGACTCGAGGGTATGAGTCATCACTCATCCATAACTACCCATAGATCCTCGAAGATGGCCCTTAGATAAAGGTGGACTTAGGCATAAATGACTAACTCCCCCCAAATTCTTGAGACAGAGTGTCACTGACACCCCTTGATAGTGGTCAAGGGAGTGTTATCCAAGGACTGACGCCCTCCAAATATGAACAGGTGAGTTTCACCCTTCCAACTAAGTCAAACCTAGGGTATAAATCAAGTTTTTGACCTTCAGAAAATGATGTTTCCTTCTCCCTCTTGACTTAGTGAAAAAATGTTGTCTTGTGGTGTCTATGTTGGTAAAACCTGAATGCGACACTTAGTAAAGTGTTGTTTTGTTATTACGACACTTAGCAATGAAAATGTACATAAGTGAGACACTAAAAAGAATAGTGATGAAAGTGCAACACTTAGTATGACACTAGGTAGTGTGAAAATTTTGCGTGTAACAAGGGCCAGGTTGAGAGCGCATCTTATGAGTGAAAACATGGAAAGGGTGACACTTCTTGATAGCTTCCACAAAAATTTTAAAAATCAACGGCCAAAAATATCCAGCTCATAATATGTTTTGGGTTTTCGCAAGCCTATATAAGTGACCACCACATGCCCCATTATGATATTCATTGAGTATAGCTTCAGCTTTTTCACAAGTCAAAGAACGACATAGAATAAAATCCACCCCTCGATGATACAAAGTGTTACCGATAATGAGGTGTTTTTTGGCTTGATAGTGTACACATCGTCAGTCGCCCCTCAAAATATGTTGGGGAAGATTCAAAGTTTGAAGATAACATTGTTGAACTAGATTAGTATTCAGATAAGTATTGATATCGTGTTCGATAATACTAGGGTCTATCCATAGAATTTATTCATATGACCAAGTGAATATGTCTCAAAATTCCTTAAAAATATCGGTGTAAATATGAATTTCTTCAGGAGATCAATCCGCACTGACATAAATGTTCTCAACATTCCCAAGGGTTTGAGATATGTTGATCACAATGATAGGACAGATATTCGCCATGTTCCCTTTAACATATATTCCATTCTTATCAAACGGGACCACAATGTGACCAAAAATCTCGCTCATGGAAGACCTGGACTCATCTCATTCAATCCTTTGAAGATCTAGGAGAAAATAAGATATGTGGTGAAGGTCCTCCCAAGGATTTTTAGGACCAGTCATGGCCTCTAGGATCGCTTCGTCTGAAGGAAAAGTTCCATCAAGGAAATCATGTGAACTAGACACGTTTATGGCCCATATGGGGTCTAGGAAAAGATCCACCTCTTCCGTCCATGAAGAGGGAGGATCTGGGTCTACAGTGGCTTCTTGGATATCCTCATATGCAATATTGAATGCATACAATGACATTTCCATTCTGATGTGTGAGTGACCTTCATACAATGCAGTCATAGAATGTAGAGTCCATGGGTCATCGAAATATGAAGTACAAAATGAGACATGTCTCAATGATGATGAGGATTCATTGGAAACAACATTAATATAAGAGATTGGTGTTGAGAAATTAAAGGTTCCAATCAAGGAAGGATACATTCTGACACCGATATTCTCAGTTTCCTTTTGAGAATTCTCAAAAATGGGGACCGAGGGTCCCACCAATGCAGAGGAACTAGAGAATGAGAAATATAACTGGTCGATCGTCACAACCTTCCCTTCATGAGGAAATCATAAATCACAAAACACCGACAAAACAAAAATTGTCATAGCGTAAGTCCAATTATGCCCTAGTAAAAGATTGTAATCAAGGGGTGCATCAACCACCTCGATCTCGACCACCATAGTTTTACCACCTAACTGGACCTGAAGAGTATGGAGGATACCATGGTCTTTGAATGAACTCCCATCAAACACAGTTAACATAGTCATAGACTGAGAAAGTTGGGGAGAGCCAATGGATTTCCAACAAGATAGAGACATCATAGATGTCAAAGAACCTTCATAGATGAAAATATGCTTAATATTTGTATTCATACATTCCACATGGATTTAAAAAGCCACATGGTAAGGTAAGTGAGGCTGGACATCTATGACATCAAACTTGATAACTTTCGAGCCACTTGAGTCAAGATCCCACAACGCAAAAAACAAGGCATTCCTCTGTGTTGGGAACGTATGGAATACCTATGAATCTAACATCGCACATGGCGTTTGGCCCAAATATTTGAGAATCAAGTAATTTTGGGTGGCTCTGGCATTGGGATTATGAGCAGAGAGGTTAAGAACTCCTTTCAGAATGTGAGGCATAGGGTCATGATTATCAATATGCAAAGGCATTTCTAGACTAAGAGACTCTTTACCCAAAGTAGGTTGTGGAGGACCATATGTAGATTTTAACCTTGTACAATATTTTAATACAAACAAATTTTCAATAAAAGAATAGAAAAGATACAATGGAAAACGCAAAACATTACGTAGAGATTTTTCCCTTAGAAACCCAAACCCGAAAAACCAACATATTCTATATTCATTCATATCATACATTGTTTAAAATACAATATATGTATAGGAGCCAACAACATCCAAAACACTAATCCAATGACTTGGATTAGTCAACAACCCTAATTCCTTAACCAAAAACAGAAAATCATCCATGAAAAACCATGTGCCAAAAAACCACCCATAAATGGACACGAAAACCGAGGGCCACTCAAAATGAACATGAAAACCGAGGAAACAAAATATATTTCGAGGGCACTACCCCTGAACCCCCACGCAGGGGGACTCTACCCCCTTGCAACCCCTCTCTTACCCCCCTGCGCACCCGGTGCAACGTAGAGACTAGTTCTAGTCATGCAAAGAATATAACACATATCCAACACCATAATCACAAGTCCTATTGGCTATGATAATCTTAGATCGAACCATATTTACGCATTGATGGACACTATCATGTGTCATGGAATTTTGACCTCCACCCAATGCATTTCCAGTGTTCGAGGTTTCTGAGGCCATATTTTGATTATGTGGAAATGGATTGGTTAACATGGTAGGATGTGGCACTATAAGCTTCAAGGATTCCTCTATATTAGTGCATAAATGGGTAAGGTGATCCTCTTTACATAGCTTACATGGAAACTTCACCTTCTTCTTTTCTTTATTTCCCTCACCAGAATTGTTATCAAACTTGTCATTATTATTCCCACCCTTGCAATTATTATTTCTACCTTTCATCTTATTCCCTCTGAGTTGTTGGTTACCTTTTGGGTTCGTTGACTGCACATAATGTACTTCCGACGACTGGGAGGGAGGAGACGAATTTGTAGCTTGTCCTACTGCACACTGGTTGAGAGATAATTTTTTCATCTGATTTGTCACCTGGTCTGCAGACTTGGCATTTTTTAATCCTATAATTCCATCAGAGGGAAAGACCAAGTCTAAATAATCGATAGTGGTGAGAGAACCTTGAGTCGAGATAGGCTCGAGAACTGGATCTAACTCCTACATGAGAGTCAGATCGGGGTAGGTTGAAGCTTGTTGGACAATAGAGTACGCAACTTATGCTGTGGATAAGGGAATGGCCATGCCAAAATTCCTTGTCCCTTCCATCATGGTTTATGGGTAAGGAAGAGTCCACGGATCATGAAAGTAAGTCGTTCAGAACGACAACACTTGAAAAATTTCAGCCCTAGGCTGGTCGAGGACAACCAATATGAGCTTGACATTGCCAGAAGGAGGTGGTTAATCAAAGGTAACCATCAAAGGTGGGCACAAACCAACCCCCACATTGACTATGTCGGGCTGAGGGTTATCAGTCATCGGGACTGTGGATGGCCCTAATGAAGGGTCAGGACGAGAGAAGGACAACTAATCAATGTATATGATYCRGCCCTCATGTGGAAACAACAAGACCTGGAAAATTGTGGCAACCATTGTATGCATAGCATAGGTCCAACKCATTCCTAACATAAGGTTTTATTCGAGAGGCACATYGACCACTTCAACTTCGAYGCACATGGTCTTCCCTCCTAACTGCACGGGGAAATAAGGGATGATTCCATGTGGTCTGAAAGAATGACCATGGAAATCAGTAAGCAGAGTAGGTGATGGAGACAAAATGGGTTGGCCAACGACCTTYCAACATGCTAATGACATMAYGCATGTCRAGGCTCCCTCATCAACCACCGTACGGAAAATATTCTRGGTAAAATATTTTGTGGGGTAAGACACTACTATMTAAAATGCAACGTGGTAAGGGAGACAAGRTTTTAAKTCAGTCTTATCGAGAATGATCATTCTCATATTACAAGTCTCTGTAGAACCCAAGGCAGATAACAGGTCCTTTGTCTGCAAAGAGAAGCTCTGGAGAACCTCCAAAGAAGACATCGTGCAAGGGATTTGTGACAAATCCTCCACCACAGCGTAGTTATGGGCGGCTCTCGCGTTTGGATTGTGAGAATATTTGTTGAACACCCCTTTTGGAATGCATGTCATGTTTTCACCCATCGTCTTCTCAATCTAGAGAGGAACAGATGGGCTTACAACTTCTTTACCCTTTTTAGCAATTTTTGACATTTTGTAATACTGCACCCTAGTCGCTATGTAAGAATCACCTTTCATCATGTAAATGTTCATGACTGAGGAATTATTAGAAGATGGAGGGGGTCCCTGACTGCCCCCATCTGTGATCGAAGAGGCTTGAGTCAAATTTTTCCCATGAGGAAATGGGTTTGTTAACACAACAGGATGTTGTTGCGCTAATAACGTCTAGGCCTCCGTAAGTCGAGGGAACATGTGAGTCGGGTTGTCCTCCATGAAAAGGCGACATAGATACTTCAACTTTATCTTCTCTATGTCGCCCCTGCCAGTATTGTTTGTGGGTTTATTATCCCCCTTACCCTTCTTGTTTCATTGTTTTTTCTTTCCGTTAGGCTGTTGGTTGGCCTTCGGGTTCGTCGAATGCACACTGTATACGTCTGACGTTTTGGTAGGGGGAGCACCCAAACCGGAGGTCTAGCTGGCCTTTGTCTCCTGTATCAACAATGGTTGCAATTTATTTGACAATTGATCAGTGGGATTTTCTTGTGATGAACCAACTATACCATCGGCATGTGGTCCAGACTTGTTTCTGGACTTGTCAAGGATGGACCTTGATGCATCTAGAAAAATATCATAGAGTAAACCAGACTGAGAGTATATCAGTTCAAGATGTTGTGCTCTCATTATCGCCTCCTCCTATGAAAACACTCTTGACGTTGCAACGTCCTTGGATAACTGAGGTACCAAATACTTAAGGAACCACTCCAGCAAGAAAGCCAGTGGGACCTGTACTTTTATCAAACTCTTTCGATGCCACCATTCTTGGATGTGATCCAAGATATGATTGGCCTTTGTCTGCTCAAAGTTGGCTAGAAATTTGGTGCTGACATCGTATCTCACAAGTAGTTGGAAATGGTTCATAAAAACCATCGCCAAATCGCTAAAGTAAGAGTATCTTGAGCGGTCGATCTCGATGTACCATTTCACGACACCCCCAATAAGAGTGCGTTGAAACAATCACAACTGTACGAAGTCATCTCGTAGTGAGTTTGACAAGCACCATAGGTGGAAAGTCATCATGTGATCACTCAAATCTTCACCAGGCTTACCTTCGAAATTTGGAATGTCCGAGGGAAATTTAGTTGGCATGGGAGGCCAATGCAGATCATGACAAATTGGGTTGTTTAACAACCTTGACAATTCTAGAAAATTTAACGTCGCCAGAAACGGTAGTTTGGGTTGTTGACTATGTACATGAAGAAAGGATCTTGGAGTTTGACTGGCTCTAGGCTACTAGGAAATGTTGGGCTTCTAACCAAGATTCTGGTAAATACCATGGCCTTGGCCAATGTACGGATACTACGTTTGTTGGGACATCATCGACCGATTCCTGTAATTAGACGTTGAGGGTTGGATGGGGATTTCTCCTTGCATTGTCTTCCAAAGATTCTGGAAAGGGTTTCCCCCTACCGATCCAACGGTCATAGGTACTGAGCCTTTCTTGAGGTTCCATTGAACGTGGAAGGGGTTTCCCTTGGTCGGCATCCCTGACAAGTGGACTTATCCTTGCCATGGATTCCAGAGTCCTTGTGAGGAGAAGACTCCTGTGTTTTCCCCTTATGGAGGAATAGTACGTTGCACAGGATTCTGTTGTACAAAACCAAAGTTTCCCACAGCTGAGACAACAGCTGACAAGAAAGCGTTATTGCCAAATGCATCGAACAAAGAGAACAAAATTGAACCCACCGGTGTGGTGTATAAATAAGGTCCTATAATTCCTTCTCCGAATAAGTTTTATTTCATGTTCGGCCCGACAGGATGTTGGGGAGCACTGCCGAGCAAGGGGGATGAAGGAGGTATATGACCCCCGCCGTAATGGATAGCATTATAGGGGGTTGAGGTGCCCCCCATGGACCCCTGCAAAGGAGTGTTTGATATCCCTGCCCCCAGAACCATGGTATGTAGGGTGGAGTAGGTGAGGAAATAGTTCATATCAAAGTCGAGAATCACGTATGAAAACGGAGGGCCCATCACACTCTGTGCGAACAGAGCAATGATCATCGCCATAGATGGAATCAAAGTATTGCCCTAAGTAGAGGCAGTCGAGATCATTGTGTTCCAGAATAGAGAAGGTGGGTTAGGATCTGGAATGCCCCTAGTGGTGGCAGTCATAGAGGGAGTGTGAGGAATCCCTGACGAAGTAGCAGCATTTGCTTCCATAGCTGCTTGCAAGACTATATGATGCTTGTGATGTGTTACCCTTGCAGGGATAACTTGTATAAAAAGTGGCACTAACAAGTCAATGATCGAAGGGTTAAACGGCCTGAGAGCTTCTGCTCCAAGGTTAGAAATGATAGGTTCCTCTGGATTCGAGTGTTCTCCTCTCGGGAATGGCTCGAGCACAATTTCCTGCGGCCTGATCGCCTTAAATGAACCTTGTTGGTAAAGTCTTCGCTGTAATGGTGGCGGTGGTGGCTCCAATGTAACTGGTGGAGATCTTGATCTTCCACTTTATGAAAATATCAATGACACAGTAATTCTTTTACTAATGTTTGAAAACAAGCACACACTAGAAAAGTTCCTATGAGATAAACCAAGCAAACCACTATCTAGTTGGAAGAACAGTTACGCCAACCAACACTAGAGCAACTTACTGGTGCAAGTGAAACTCAAACATGGAAGCACCCTCAGGTTATACTCTTCAAAGTGTGGACCGACGTCTGCCCTAGGTACTGTGGTATACCCCCATAGTCACCTGTGTAAGTCTCTACTATAAAGGCAACTAAGTTGCCATCTTGCAAATAGTCACCAAGCGGGTACAGTCGACAGTCGAGTGGACCACAATGAGAAGGGTATCAAGCCCAAAACCTATTGAGGGTATTGAAAGCAAGTGGTATAGAAGACAACTGATGACCTCTAATGGATTCAATATCCACAAAGCTCCATAGGCAAATGAAACCGACAATATCCCATGACAAGTCCTTTATATCTGTTCCCCACTACGCTTGGTCTAGATTTGGAGGGGTTATCTCTGCTACCTTTTCGCACGTGACCTCATGTTTATCCCCTGTGTTAGAGGGGGGTCCCAAATAACTTTCACGTTTACTAAAGAGTTTCCTCTCCAACCTAATTCAAGGCTCTAGCCTAGATTAGTTGATTGACCCTACAAACATAAATTCTAGTTGATTTTAAATTAGCGTTAATTTTAAATGGCTTGTTTTAAGTCAAGGAAATGGCAGTGAAACTAGTGATGTGTATTGAGAGACGAAAAAGAGGAGAAGTAAACGAAACTGAAAGAAAAATTACTTCTAGTTAACAATAAAGATTTGCAACTAACTATTTAACCAACTTTTCATAACTACCTTTTTCTCAGATCTTTTAAAGGAAAACCTAAAACGAAATTTCGCTCGACTACAAGATTCTTAATGTTCTAAGTAATCAGTAAAGAACTTAAGAAAATAACTCTTTTTCCTAACAAGCAAAGTAACTAACCCAACTACTTAACCAAACTAAGAAAAACAATTTTTTATTTTTTATTTTGAAATGTTTCAAACAAGAAAACTCGAAATAAATCTTTTTCCTTTTCCTTAAAGAAAATGAAAGGGGAAGAAGTAAAAAACAAGACAAGGCTGAGAGTGACCTCTGGCCCACTGTGGATAGCAGGGAGTCACTAAAGACACCAAAAAGGATGATAAAAAAACTCAAAGACTCACCTAAAACCCTTTCGAAGTAAACACAAGAAACATTTAAAAACATAAATAAACTAACGTCTAACCTAGGCTACAACTGTAAAAACAAAGACACTGGACTCTATCAAGAAACCTTGAGAAGTGAAACTTCAATTAGGGAAGAGGTTGACTACCTCTTCTTAAAAAAAAATTCTTGACATAGGTACGCTATTGATGTTTAATTGGCCTGTGTATGTACGTGGTCTATCTATAAAGAAGGGCGCATATGTACGCGTCCAGACCCACAGTAGGGCACGTACACCTTTGTAACTTCTCAAAAAAAGAAGACAAACAGGCAGACTGATAGGGAAGGGAGAACTGGTATGGGACCAACAGGTGACTAGAATCCCTTAAAGACTTAGCAGACTTACAGAACCTCAAAAGGTAATAAAACCAATCAAACACTTAAAAAATCCCCTAGAACCCTTGAGGCTTCCCCAGTATGGTCGTCAGTTCTGCTAGTAGGGAAAACCCCCATATGGACCACACTAGGGTTCAGAATGTAGGAATATCAAAACTGTCTAAAAGTATCCTACTTTTCTAACTACCCTAAACATATCCCAGACTTATGCATGAAAGACAAAGTGAGAAGGATTGGGTAATTGTACCTTTTACTTTGTGTCTGGTGTCTATCCTCTCACACTTGATATCTCCGCTGACTGCAAGCCTCCTCCCAAGGCTAACCTGCATTCACAAACAGATAAAAAGGAAACTACAAACATGCATCTCATATATAAATCACAGGTTAGATGTTAGAATAAAACATAAATCAAATACAAACATTTGACACATTATATTTCGGGACAGGAAAATTATTTCTTTTATTGATATCACAATGTTCACTTACAACAATGTCAGTGACTTCTCTACAAACCTGGTCTGGGATCCTCTTCACCAAGCTCCAACTGCACCTTTGCGTATTCTTCTCCTCTCAAATTTCTTCTAGGGAAATGGAATAGGCTTATGATGGAGTAAAAAGGGAAAAATGGGAAATTTTGAGGAAAATCTCACAAGGTGGTTGCAATTTCTTGGGGAAAGGAGGGGATGTGAAATAGGTAGAGTTTCACTATTCTTATTCTTAGATTAGGAATGAGACCCCGACACCTCCTTTTATATTACAAAAGGATAGTTATTCAGTTGGGTGACGGTCTATATGCGGTGGATCAGTTGGGAAACTACCCAATAGCCTGTAATCTCAACGAATTCCTTGCAACTTTTTAATTTTTGCAACTTTTGCGAGTATACGAGGGTTGTAGTGGTGCAACTAACGTACGTGTGTGGGTTGTAGTGGTGCAGAAGGTGTACATATGTGGGCAGTAATAGTGCAGGGCGTGTACATATTCAAAAATAGTGTTTTTAAGAAGAGAAACTCAGTGATGGCTTGGAAAAAATAGCAAGTAGGAGGGCTTGATGCCAGGTATGCATGTGTAGAGAAATTTAGGGTTATAACAGGCCCAATATTTTGTCTTAGATCATTACTTGACTGTGGTGCATCAGGAATAATTTCATAGAGTATCCCAGATTGAGCATATATAAGATCTAATTGTTGGGATTTAAGTATGGCCTCTTCCTCAGTCGTCACCCCATATGTAGAAACATCCTTCGAAATATATGGAAATAGGGACTTAAGGAACCACTCCAATAGAAACTCTAAAGGAATGTTATCTTTAATAAACATCTTTCTTCTACGCCACTCTTGAATTTGATCCAATATGTGGATGTATTTGTCCTAAAGAAAAGTCGATAAAATCTCGGTATCGGTGTCGTAATGAACCGGTAGTTGAAATTGGTTGAGAAAAACTAAGGCCTACTAATGGAAATTTTGGTATGTTCCCCCTGGTAACTCCATGTACCATTTTGCAGCAATCCATGTAAGGGTGTGTTGAGATAGTCACAAATAGACCAAGCCATCATTAAGAGAGTTTGACGAGCACCATAAGTGAAAAGTAGTAACATGATCTCCTAGATCCTTGTTGCTCTTACCCTCGAATTTTAGAATGTTAGAGAGAATCTTGGTAGTAACTGCGGGCCATGTCGTATCATTACACATGAGGTCGTTGATTAATCTTGAAATATCTATCAAAGTCAACGTGGATAGAAAAGGGAAGCTTGGTTGCGGAGTTTGATACCATGCTCCCAAGAAAGAATGACTTTGAGATACTGTGGGCCAAGGATGGTTCTGGTAGACACCATGGCTATGCCTGGTAGGATAATATCCCCCTCCTAATTGATTCATGAAAGGCTATAAAGGTAGCATCACTGATGGGACCGCTTGCAAGGAAAAATAGGTATGATACAAATTACCCATGTGAGGATATATATTTCCCCCGATGAAGGAACTCCATACGGGGGGTTTCCCATGTTAGAAAATTGTTTCCTCCCTGATGTAATACTAGAGGTTATAGGATTATTTTCCATAAGAAAAACATTCGTTGGAATAGGCATTGTGGATGACGAATAGACGGACAAGATATATGAAGTAGAAACACCTCCCATTTTCCCATTTCATCCTTGAAATTATAACTATGAATAGGTCCTAACATAGGAAATGATTGAGGGATATTCCCCCCACTAAATGGGAAAGGATTAAAAGGAGGCGATGTGCCCCCCGACCCAAAACTAACATTGACGTTAGATGTCGAAATGGAGGATGACATGTGTGAATTCATATTTGGCATACCAAAATAAAAAGGATTAGAGTCTAGAGGCATCGACTGAGCACTATAAATAGGCATCCCCATCGAAAAGGTGCTAAGAGGAATGTATATTGATGATGGTCAAATCATACTACTCAAAAATATATAAGGATTTGTCCCCATGGACTGAGATGAGCTCATGGACAGGGTAGTGCTAACTGAGGGAGTCGTAGGAATCCAAGTAACTGATGATGAGGGACTCACAGGGAATCCACTAACCATAGCAGAGGTTGGAGTCGAAGGGTTTCCTAACACACTCATATCTGAATCAATACTCATGATGGGATGATTGTGAGCCTGAGCAAAAGAGATGTATGTACAACATTTATTAATTTTACGCCTTTTAGGAGGTGGATTTGCTATCGACCCAAACTGTGGTAATTGATTCGAGAGATGAAGAGACTGGTGGGGAGGCTGGTCTCCCTCCATGATGACTTAAAACTCATGATGCAAAGAAAAAAACTAAGGCCAACTAATATACAAAGAGCACACTCCTAAATAAAACTAGAGGTCAATCCATGCAAACAAGAGAGGGTGGAAGAAAAGGGGCCTCCCGAAATAAAAAAGGTATGCCTCTCTTAGGAGAGGATTGAGACTCCCAAACAACTGAGTGGAGGTAATATAATTAGTTATAAGGATCCTCATGGGCTTGACAACATAATCGGTCAAACCCCTCTGAAGAGAATATCCTCCATAAAGTTTGTGTGTTGTTCGATCCCTATATGACTCAGGGTACATGCATAATAACCCTTGCAAGTAACCTATGTGGATACCTAGGATAGGAAACCAAGGTCACCACGATATATCTAATTCTTGGGAGAACAATTGCAGGTTAGGTCCACCGTATGGGCAGGGTAGCTAAGCTCAAATCTCAGGAATAACCAAGGTACCCCAAGAACCTCCAGATACAAATAGAATCCCATAAATATCTCTAATGCTAGGAAGGTATTAGAGGGCTATCTCTGCAACCAAGTTCATGCCATCTCATGCTTAACTCTGGTTTTAGTGGAGTCTCCCGAGAACACCAATTATATAATGTATTTCACCACTCCCTAGACATACACCTACGTTGAGTTTTGTTGCCTTGGAAAAGTTTACTCACAGAATCCTATTCCAAGGCCCTCAATCCTAAAATTGTTTGTGTACCCTAAAAGATAAAATATTTCTAATCAATTTTAATTACTGAGCATTAATTTTAGTGGATTTTTTTTACTCAAGAGGTATGGTTGTGAAACTAATGGTGTTATGACTTAGAATATGAAAGAAGTGCATGTAAAAACACTGCTAAGTACTAGTCTTGTTTTTCAAAAGAAATGGTATGATTCTAAATGTTATGCATAATATGCAATCTCTTTCAATTTCACTGGAAATGCAGTCTTTCCTAAAATTCCAATACTAATGCAATCTAGAAAAAAGTACAAATGCTTCAAATGAAACGCAAATTTTATTTATTTTCAATATAGAAAAATGAAAATGAAAAAACCAATATCTTTTTTGTATTTTCAATGTAACAGAATCAAAATGAAAAATAGAACTAATAACCTCTCATACAAGCCCTACTGCAAGCACAGGAAGACAAGACAAACAATACACCAAGAGGTTACTTCTTAGACCTAAATACAAGGACTAAAAATGAGAAAAATAGCAAGAAACAAATTTTCCAAAAATTCAACAATAAAACAACTTCCTATCACTCTGCAAGCACTACACAAACATGGCAGATACCTGAGAAGACTCAACAACACTCATAAACCACCGAACAAACACCAAACTGAACCTAAAAGGATTAGAAGGATATGTATGCAACTGTTCTGGGAATAAAAGCGTATGTATGTTCCCTATACACAGAAAACCCACGTATGTACACGACTATTTAGGGAAAACCATCCTATGCCAAGAAAAACACTAACTGTGTAAGAATTAAGCCAAGAAACTCAGATACACAACAATGTCAAGGTTGTTAATCTACAGGCAACACAAAAACTTAGGCAAACAAAGTGCAATCAAAGAGAAAAATCACCAACTAACCCCAAAAAGGAGAATCCCCAGTGGAGTCGCCAATTTTGTTATGAGGAATAAATCTATATGGCTTGGGGTAGGACCACAACAGATAGAATGACACCAAGGAATCAACTCAAATCTAAAATATACTAGATAAATTTAAATGAAAATAAAATAAAGGATGTAATCCTACCTCTTATGGACATTCATAGGAGACCATCGTTGAGCTCACAATCCAATGTTTGATACCTACAATTTCTCCTCAACATCCAATATACATAGGCATATGGAAAATGTATGAAATACCAGCATATAAACTAGCATAATCCATCAACATGTATAGAAAATTTACCCATGGAAAATAATATAAACATTTGCAACATATAATTGGATGACAAACGAGTATTTCAATTAATATAATCAACAGAAGTACATAGGTGACAAACTTTAGTATAAACAAATCATCGAAACCCAGAAACTAAGTCCCTCCACCTGGGCTTTCACAACTTCAATCCTCCACAAGGAAAGTTCACAAGTTCTAGGAGTAATTGGGTTCCTCCTTCACAAGATAGGGACAGCTTGGGGGTTGAACATAAGGAGAGTTCAAACTTAAAGGACTAAGGGATGCAGACTCAAGGATGTAACATGGGGAAAAATTTCTCCAGAGTGTACTTGCTCTCGACTTTTTATTCTCCTCCATACAAGGTTTGTATATGTCTCAATTTATAGCCTCCAAGGAGAATTGAAAGATTGAATTAGATAGTTTCTAGCATATGAAGGGCCAATGATCATGGATCTCATGACTTGTCATAGAAAATCTGAAATATTTTTAATTTTGAGCACAAAAATCGATGTATGTGGGATGTAATGGAGCAACTTGCATATATGGAAATTGTATAACTGTATCCCATGTATATGTACAAAATTTTGAATTTTTTACTTTTGACTGAGCAAAATGGGGAAACTGAGTCTATAGAGGGAAAGGGTAGGCCACCAAAGAATAATGCATAGGGTGTGGAAAAAATTGCTATAACACTACTATTGGCTAGCTCTTTCCACACCACTATCGCTTGGGGTAAATTATTGTTGACTTCACCTTCTTCTTCACTTTTTTCGTCGCTTCTATCTTGTTCTTCTCTTTCCTCGATTCCAATCTCTTCACTATCTGTTGTGTTTTCTTGTTGATTAAAAATGTGCAAGGGGGGTGGGACAAAGGGGGGGTAAGTCCATATTCTTCTAAAACTTCTCGTGAGGTGACCCAAAGAGCTATCTACTTGTAGCCACGCAATATCATCCAATAATATCACTTTGTCTCCCCCACCACTAGGGGATCCTCCATCCTCCTTTTCTTCCAGTGCACCAATAATCTGTGCCTTCTCTTCTTGACCTGACAATGTACCACAAATGTGATCTCTTTCCTCTAAGCCGATACACACACTTCCACTACATGCTTCATCTTCTGGTTCAATCTACGCACTACCACCTTGTGCAAAATCTCTTTATCCACTCAGCGCATGACTTCTCCACCCACCATCCTCTTTCCTTCTCAGTGTAATGTCAGTACACTGAGTGCAAAATTATCTTCTAATTGTCTCCTAACTGTATTGTGCGACAAATTCTCTTCTTTTCAGCACGCAACTGTGTAATGCTTCCTCCTCTAAGTCTATCGATGCATCACAACTTTGTGTTCACACACCACACATGTGTGATCTATTCTCTCTTAAGGATGCGACATAGCACAATAGCCAAAGGGTACAAGATTCATCACCTAGGCCCTCACTACCACTATTGTCACTACTGGTATCTTCAATGCCAAGCCTCTTCATAGGCATGTCCTTTCCTATGCTCCACTCTAACATAACATCATCTCCCAAACCACTTCTTGGTGTGAGTTTCCTCTTCATCCTAGACCCAACACCTTGTTGTGCACCCTTGGCTAATTCTTCTCTACTCCTCTTCTCATCTTTGTCTCTTAGCTCAGCTCTCTTGGCTCTTTTTCTCCTCTGCTCTTATCTTCTGGGTTCATTCCATACCTCACCTCATCTTGATAATTTATAGATCCTCCTTATTGGACCCATTCTCTCTCTTTTCTGACTTTCCCATGTCTTTTCAAACCCTCCCCCCGTGCTATGGGGTTCACTCGACCATTCTATCGTCCTTCATATGTATCATTATTCTTTCTACGAAAAACATCTTGATCCAGAGTGGAATTTCTTTTAACATCCGCTCCCTTGGACCTTCTTCAAACTTTCTTTCCACCTCATCTAAAGAATCAGTATACTTTATACCAAACTAAATAATGTATCCTTCCTTCACTCAAGTGAACCAAAAATCAATAGACCGAATCAACTTTTTATCGAGCACCTTCAATCTGTCAAGATTGGTCTGATCAGAAACTATTGGCTCCAATGGTAATGCTTCTAAATTGACATCTTATTGTCTCTTTAACCATTCATGCAGCAGACATGATTTCATGAAGAAGAACTCATGCATATTTGAGTAAAGATATATTCCTTTCCATTCCTTCACATTCACCTGCAATCCTTGCATCTCTCACAGGGAAAACTCATCTTCTTTCGCTTCTATCCAATATTGAATCTCCTCCTTAGAAGGATGTTAGCTCATTTTTCTTTTCCTCCATTAATCTCAACAAGACTTTAGGTCCCGAAAACATAACCATTTGTTGGGTTCACCTTTGGTCCATGCTTGTGTGTGTTCTATCTTTCTCAATGTTAGAGATTTTTATACCAAGGGTTCATCCAAATCTATCCAAAAAAAACCCAAAGCAATGGCATATCAATCCTTGACCAAGGCTGAGAGAGGTCTCACTCAAGATGCAGAGAGGATCATAGAGACCATAAGGTCTTGTGATAGGGATGAAGGATTAAACATATGAAACATTACTGCGATTAGCATCCATGTAACTCAAGTATGATAAACTATTTGGAAATAAGAAATGAAACAATACACACACATATTCAACTCATTCATCATAGACATAGATTAGATCAAAAATTCCATATATTTATTACTGAGGGAATTCCATCACATTATAATTATACAATGCGTTGAACAACTTCCTATGATATCCATAGAACTTCATATCATTACTATATAAACTACTGAAAATACAACATAATTCACCATGCACCTTTCCTTAGGACTCAAACATATCAAAGACACGGGAATATATTCAAAACATCACAAAATTACAACAGGATCATAGTGAGCTCGATAGTGGTAGATAAGTGATCCAGGTGGATATCGGTGGCCACCCACCTTTTCTGACTGGCTCAAAACAGTTTTCTGGCAAATTTGGCAATTTACTATTTTTAGCAGTTTTTAATTTCCGGGGCCATTTTAAGGGCCCAAGTGAAGGTTTTTAGAGATATAGGTTCTCAATGATATCCAAATGAATTATTGATCCCCTAAAATGAATCTACTCGATGATACCTTTCCAACGAGCTATTATACGCTTAAAACGGAGATCGTATGCAAAAGTTACGACCCCGGGAAGTTGATGTACTAACTTACCCAAATGGAGCCCACATGACTTTTGGCGCTTCATCTCCTAGGGTTAGGTTTTTGGATGTCTAGGGTTTTTGGCATTCATGTTTATTGTAAAAAGGCCTTCAGAGCCTCATTGTAATCATCTTCTTGCGAATGTGAGTAGCCGTCACATCTCTTCTCAGAGATACGCTGCCACCATTCTAGCAAGTCTTTCACTCTGTATTTTTGCAGTCTCTGTACATTTCTTTCATTAATAGAAATCGTGTATTATTGTATATCTTTGTTTATGGTTGCATATTTGATACATTTTTGTTATATTATTGAATATCTGTGATATCTCTGTGCATTTCTTTATTATATCTCCGATCTCATTTCGTGCCGAAAATAATCTGAATCAATAAGCTAACTCAAAACTCTCTAACTAGCTAGATAGACAATCCACGAACTAACTCTTGTTTTGAGCTTAGAGATCCCTTTTATATATTTCGTTGTTGGGGAGCATTATCTCTTTCTACTCTTCTCCACTCGCTTGTCTGATCCAACTACCTTGCACGCTTCTGGTTCCTACTAGTTCTCCACATAGACTCTCTCTATCAGGGGAAATCTTAACTTCCTGACCAAATCATCTTTTATCTGGCCCACGTCTTCATACGATACTATCAATAATCATTCGGGGATATTTCTTGGTGATTCATTTCTTGATTCTGGTGGGCATCTTCCTGTTTCCTGTTGCAACTGACAAAACTCATATTGGTGTACACTTGGTAGTATTTATAATTGGTTCATTACTTATAAAACCTAGTATGATGCACACTCTATGGAATTTCTCATACATTTCCTTAGGTGCACACAACTTCATTTGTGTGTGCGTGCAAAACTGAACCCAAAACTTTAGGTACCAACAAAACCCCTCTAAGGTGATAAGCTCTAATAGCATGACAAAATTACCCAAAAAGGGACACCATGTTGTAATTACACAATTGTGCTCACTGGATGTTCAAACATCTATATCCTTTGCTCCAGAGGATCTCCAAATAGTTATCAACAACCATTCCAAGGTATTTGGAAATATTCCTAAGGGTCTTCCTACTACTCAAGATGATGACCGTGCTATTCATTTGTAGCTAGGAAGTATACCACCTAACATTAGGCCTTATAGGTATCCATATGCACATAAGATCACGATTGAGCATATGATCCAAGGAATGTTATATGTGGGCATCATTCAACCTAGACAAAGTTCTTTCTCTTCACAAGTAGTGATGGTTATGAAGAATGATGGTTCATGGCATATGTGTCTAAATAATAGACAACTCAACAAAATGACCATCAAAGATAAGTTTCCTATTCCCGTCATTTATGAATTATTATATCAATTGCATGGATAAATTTTCTTTTCCAAGTTAGATGTTTGTTCAAGATATCATCAAATCATAATGAGGTAGGAAGACATTCCCAAAAAAACCTTTAGAACACATGAAGGTCATTATATGTTTTTGGTTATGCCATTTGGACTTACTAATGCACCTTCAACATTTCAAATCTTGATGAATTCTATTTTGAAACCCTTCCTAAGAAAATTGGTGTTAGTATTTTTTAATGACATACTAATCTACAACAAATCTTGGGAAGAGCGTGTACAACATTTTGATAGAGTATTACAATTTTTGGAAGAGAAACAATTTTATGCAAAGCCTTCCAGATGTACCTTTAGGGTTCAAGAAGTGGAATATTTGGGTCATATTGTATCTCATGAAGGTGTAAAAGTGGACCCTAACAAAATTAAAGGTATGAGGGAATGGCCAATTCTCAAAACCTTGAAAAAACTTAGAGGATTCTTATGATTGGCAGGATATTACCACAAGTTTTCCAAGAACTATGGTCAAACAAAGACACCTCTAACAACATTATTAAAGAAGGAATCATTTTCTTGGACTCAAGAAGAAACCAAAGATTTTGAAAAAATTAAGGAGTCTATGTGTACAACTCCTATCCTAGCCACACCAGAATTCACAAAAACATTTATTGTGGAGTGTGATTCCTCTAGCCATGGCATGGGTGCAGTTTTAATGCAAGAAGGAAGGATCCTTTCCTTTGAAAGTAGCCAACTTAAAGGAAAAAACTTACTCAAGCCCATTTATGAAAAATAAATGTTGGCCATACTACATGCAGTTAAGAAGTGACACCCTTACTTAATAGGAAGACACTTCAAAGTAAAAATAGATCATGATAGTTTGAAGTACTTCTTGGAGCAATGATTAACTTTAGAAGAACAATAAAAATGGGTTACAAAGATGATAGATTATGACTTTGAAATTATGTTTTTTTTGTGTGTAATAATGTTAATTTGAAATAAGGGATGAGGAATACATGAGAAATTAAATGCAACTAGGAAACCAAAATCTAACCAATTCATATACAGGTCATCTTCAAGAAAATAAAATATTTTAAAACAAAAACTTCAAGCCAAGATCAACTAGAAATGACAAGTAGGAAACTGGGTTATAAAAGCAAAATAAAGCTTATTTTCAAAACAAGAACAAATATTGAAAATAAAACTACCTATCCTATGCATATAGAAAATAGGTTGCAAGTGAAATAAGTTACCCTATGCATAAAAGAAAAAAAAAATGTTATACTCCCTAACTAATCATTGGTAACAACATATCATGTTAAGTCATAATGATAGTGCAACTACCCAATTTACACCTGAAATAAGCTTTGTATGGTAAGTGAGTGAATGTTTATGATATAGATTGGCATGCAACATGATAGAGTTTGTAAATGGCTCATCAATGTGAAATTTTCAAATGCAAGTAGCTTTTCTTGGGGGTTTGAAACATAGCTAAGACACAATTGCATCATGTGCTTCCTTCTTGACCTGATATGTAGCTTCGTCTTTAAATTGAATTTCACATATGTTGGGACTATAAGAAATATCACTTCTACTAATAATGTTGCACTTATGTTGATGTTTATCTTGGCGACAATCCCAACAACAACCTCACAAGGATAAAATCCCCATGTAATTTTATAGAGGTGGTACTCTTATGTTATTGTTTGAAAGATATATCTTGATATTCTTGAATAAATATATCAAAATGGGGAAAACTAAATAGAAAACCCCAATTATATTGCTCTCAAAAATAAAAGAATGAAAATATATTAACAAGACAAATTTCCTGAGAAGGGGATCAAGAATATTTTAAAATCTGGAATATAATACACACAAAATATTCTATAGGATATCATACAAAAATAAAGAAAACATAATATGAAAGTAGAATATTCCTCACATCCATCACAATGTAATAAAATGTGATCACATGCATAAGAAAGAAGATAAAAATCCACAATTTTAGAGAACTTTAATAGAGTATTTCATTCAAAATATGAGCAAATATGATAGGTGCACTTCAAACATCTCATGCTCATAAACTCAGAGTTTGAGAAATCATTAAAGTTACATAACAAAATAGTTCTCTTAGGAGTTCAAAATAATTGTCTATTTTTCAATAAATAAAAGGATTGTGTTGGTCCAAATGGAATGGGATGGGGCTCTCGTGGTTCATAAAAGAAAGTAGAACAGAGATGGACCTGAAAGAAGAAAAAAGGAAACGATCAGAGTTTAGTTATGGAATTTCAAGAAATGAAAGAACACAACTGGATGATTTATGAACAAGAAGTATGAAAGATAAGGAATTATGAAAAGTGATCAGTTCACTTACTGTGATGGATTCTCTCCTTTCTATTTGTCTTTAAATGATCCTTTTGTATTATCCTTCATTGGAAATCCATGAGTGTTTGCAACTACCTCTTCTTGATCTGGTTCCGTTATTTTAGTTAAGTCATTTTTTAACCAATTCTCAATATAATCTCTCATTGGTGCAACAAGTATTTCTTGCCTTACTTTAATATCGAATAATGCATTTTCTAGATCCTTGAAATCCATTGAAATTTGGTGTAGTGTGTCCTCAATATCTTCATTTTTATTTACACAACTAACGATCCAACTTTCCACTTCCAATTCTAAATACTTGGTAAAGCTATTAAATCTCTCAGCTAATGCAGTTTTCAACAATTCCAGTTTTTCTTCAAATTTCTCCTTTGACATAAGAATAGAATTCAATGTTAATTTTGGGTCTTCAACTTCTCCGGTTGTTCCACCTAAATCTAACTCAATAAATTTTAAATACAACTCTCCCCTTTTGACAATTATAGTGTCACAATCGACCAATATTTATTTGATACATTTTATTATGTTTATCCAACATGCTTTGAGTTGCTTTATGCGGACCACAGAAGGAAAATCCTCTGATTTTATTTTGAACTCACTCATATTTGAAACTTTAATAAAACAAGTGGAAACAACCCCTTTATAGAAATCCTCATAGTTTTCCAGATCATCATGAAGATAGTGTCTCAAGTTTTCCGTTCTTGATCTCAAGGAAACAAAAATATTTTCAAGTTCCCATGCCTCAAGGATAAGAGACATTAGTTTCTTGATGTTTTCTCCAACATATCTCCTAACAACAATGAACATACTTGATGTCCCTATTATTATGGAGCTACATTCTATTATTCCATCAAGACTCTTCCAAGCCTGCATTGTAGCAATTGGACTGACAAATACGGGTGGGGGAATTAAAGCACTCTCTATTTCTTTAATTCTATCTTTCAGGGTGACAATTTCATTCTCCATTTCATCAACATAAATTTTAAGGGATTCCCATGTGGCTTCATCAATCCGTACAATTATGGAAGGTGGAACCCCATTGAGATCAAATTATGAACTAGATTTTCCCTAAAGCTTTTTATTTTTTGAGTGAATTTTTTCAATAATCAATTTCTTTGAAATATTGTCGAACTGGAAACTGTGCAAAGTCAAGGAATATTATTCAAAGAGGATTGGCTCCTACATGGCCAATTCTTCTACAAATTCTCTTCTTTCCTGAACTCTTTGTTACTCGTCAATAAATTCAATATCTTCTATATTTACATCAAGATTCATATACTCAAGAACAATTTCTTCTTCATGTATGTCCTCACTTCCTCCTTCTTTAATTTTTTATATTTTTCTTTTGTTGGTTACATGGAGATTGTGGGGCCTTTCTAGTCTTCCCTTAGGAGGTTTCTGATTACCTCCATCATCAGAGTTGTCAATTGAATATTTATTTTGTTCTTGAGTTGCAGACTGATATTTTTTTTTTGGTAGGTCATTTTTCGAAGTGTTGGGAGATCGTGTACTCCTTTAATTTACAACTTTTCCCCACTATCTATATTGTTTAGTGGTGTTAACAACAATTTCAATATCATATTTTTTATTCTCAATAGATAGCTCTTGAGGGTTCTGGCTATCACCCTCTTCTTCTCCAAATAAGAAAGTGTTTGCAAATGAAACATTGTAGCCCAGTATGTCATGTGTTTCATGAATAGCTAGTTAGGATCAAACCCTACAATTTCATTTTCTTTCTTTAAATTGAATTGATAAAATTGGACTGAAAATTCATCGATATTTGCAGTTTTCTTCAACGTTATCTCTCAAATTCTCCAGGGAAAAGGAATAAATTGTTTTTTTCCTCTTTTCATGAAAGAAATGGGCCCAAATATATATAT
>ML790182.1:171720-190623 GCA_009831015.1 Picea engelmannii | reverse complement strand
GTGTAGACCTTCCACGAACCTCCCAGCCTTAGACCACACTTCTCATCATGCTCAGCAGTGGGTCACCCCTGAGCTGGGACTAAACTCCACCAGACAAGGGAATTCTAGGCTTGGCAAGGACAATAAGGAAATTGCACAGAACAACAGGAAGGATATTTTATCCCAGGAGCCACTTACGCCCACAACCCATAGACCCTCATTACCCACATGCCTGCTCCACCCCAGTAGGGTACACCTTCACTAATACAAATCCATCGGCTACTACACCTCCCTTACCTTGGGCTTTAGCAACAGGCTGGATCGGAAGTATCAGAGTATTATAGCTGCTATGAGACTCCCTCCAGAAGAACTCACTTCCCAGCAAAATCCCTCACCTGGGAGAGTTTCTCACTGGCCTGAAAACCTGCTTCTTCAATTCATCTCTTATGTCAAACGGACACAGGTGATTTCAACAACATAATTCGGGTAACACACAGGTGAATTCAACCACAAAAAATGGGTATGGACATAGAATATGATAGAAAACCAAGCTTATCCAAAATTGTGTTAGCATCAACCACCAACTACTACGATACATCACGACTCAGGAAAAATAAAAGTTCTTCGGGCTTCACAGGAAATACGCAGGACAACTCCAGTGTCTATAGGTTACACTGGTGTGTGCATCAGTGGGGAGTATGTCTATCTTCTAGGGTGGCTAACCTTGCGAGAGTGTCGACGCAATGGTTAAGTATTGTGACAATCGTGAGAATCATGAGACTGGTGAGTGAGCCGACCCCCAACGAGCTGACTTTCCCACTTAAAACTTCATGCACCCAGGTTGACACATGTCTCCCTGAAGCTACATGAGCTCCACTTAACACTCATCCCCCTTTCCCCTAGGAACTTAGGAAAACATGTTTATATCAAACCTTAGCTTCTAGGAAATAATAATATAATATTATTCCTTTATAGGTAAGCCCTCTAGCTTAGCCCCTATTCCTAGACACTTATCCCCTTCCCCACCTAGTGGAGCTTAGTCCCCCATAACTCTTTCTTCATGGAGGGTCTACACGCAACAGTGTAATTTTATTAATGATATGTGTGTATTTACATATACAAAATCAATCTCATTAGCCTTAGCATCTGGCTCACCAGCCTAATAAACACATAATCCTCTCAGCTTATAACCACTCGGCTCACCATCCTATAATCATAATTACAATTCAGCAGGGGCTCGGCCTTGGAGTGTTACAAAACATCATCACTAGGAAACAAGGTAGCCTCCACCAACTTTTCCTAATTTTTCTTGGACATCAAACTGTGGATTATATGAAAGAGGAGTATAATGAGCCTTTGTCACTAAACAAGGTTAAGGTTATTTATCAAACAAAAATGTTCTTTATAGAGATGTATTACCATAAATTTCATTGATCACACTCACAACACTCTTATTTTTCTTCTTCAAACAAGTGTATGACTAATTCTTATTAGATGTTAACCTTTTCAGTTTTGTGCCCTATTCCTCATGAATCTCATTGTGTAAAAGCATATATCTATGACAAAAACCCTTATCTTGACTATCAATATCTATTATCTCTTATTCTAGTGACTTACCTTCTTCATGTGTTACATCCTTGGAATCAATACAAGGAGGAAATGATAAAGGATTCTTATGAAAATATTCATTCAAACAATTATCTTCAAAATAGTATGGTAACGATGTGTGAAAATCCTAGGAATATGATATCCTATTAGTGTCCTTGACAAGAATTCCTAAGAAATCTACTACACATTCCTCGGTTTCTATACAAGAAACCTCATAAGTGTACATGCCATCTTCTTTACTTTCCATTTGAATTATGGGTTCATTCTCTATTGTGCATTCCATTGATGTGACATGTTTAACCTCATAAGTGTACATGCCATCTTCTTTACTTTCCATTTGAATGATGGGTTCATTCTCTATTGTGCATTCCATTGATGTGACATGTTTGCTGAGATAGGAGCCTTATACAAGAGAAATTTTCCAATTAGTACCATCTAGATCATCATTTCCTTCAAGGGGTGATACTTTTCCATTGGGTGTCCCACCTCTCTTAATGTTAAGTCCAGTGAGTTGGTCTCACATGAATGTGAAGGTGAGAAATTTGTGGGGAGGATTAACTCTACAAATAATTATCACATGCTAATGGTAGGTCTTCCTCTTCATAAAAGGAGAGAGCATTCAAGAACCACTCATTTATCTCTTTCCTATAAGGCCTATCACATTCATGAAATTAATGATATAATTGTTTGAATATTATATTACAATATTTGATGGACTCGCTTTTCTTTATAAAAAAAAATGAATTCATAAAATAATGCATCCACTTGATAATTGTCATGAAGAACTAAGAAAACTTCCCTAAATTGCTTCCAATAGTGAATGTATTGGTTGATAATTCCATATACCAAACTTGAATCCATTCTTTCAAATTCTGGGAATATAAAATATCCTCTGTAAAGATATTTTGCAATTGCCATGAAATCACACATTTATTAGCATGTACAAATGTAGTGGTTTCCCCTTCAACATTAAATTTTAATTTTGACAATATATTAGTTGCCTTTTATAAGATGTCATGTGTTGGTTACTTCTATAGCACTACCTCAATTTACCATAAAATGATCATAACCAATGAATGAAATAAGTTATTCAGTTACATAAAATCATACATTTTATTACATTATAATCATCAAAAAAATCACAATATATAAAGAAAAACATTCCAAACAATTAAAACATATTTTATAGTGGGAAAAACCTCAAAGTGGGGAAAAATTGCACTTTGAATGATAGTAGAACTTATATCAATCAATTTGTTCAATATTCCTAGTCAAAACCCTTACCTTTAGAACAATGTCTTCTTCCTACAGATTTGGAATGAATACATATTACCACCTCATTACAACATATCACATCCTCTATTATAAAAACATCACATTACATCTCTACCCTCCTATAACTGTCTATTTTTAATATATTAAATTCTATTTGATTTCTTGGTCTACCCAATTACCAAGCAAGCCCCCTCTTGTGCTTGATTTTTCTAGTATCTACCCCAAACATTATCCAACCCTAGAATGCTTGGTAACCTTCTATATACTCCTTTGTGCTTGGTTTTCCTAGTTTTGCCTTTGTATATATGTTATTGCTACTTGTTCTCCTCATGTTCATTGTCCTTTGACTCTTGTTGGTCATCTTCTATGTTTGGTACTTCCTTGAACTCTATCTATTCATTGTCCTTAGGTATTTGGATTGCATTTTCTATTTCTTGTTTGTCCAATGCTTTTACTTCTACCACTTTCTATGTCTAGTATTGTTGTATGATGTAGGAGTATATTTGGTTTTGGGCAATTCGCATCACCCAAAAACATTTCAAATTATGTACAAGTTAATTTAGAACGAATAAGGATGGTTGCAAATCTACTTGACAGCTCATGTTGTTACTCATTGTTAAAAATTGACAGTGTTGCAACTTGTTGTAACTCCACGCTACAGGATTGGTGGTGCAACTCGTTGCAAGTCCACGCTACAGGATTGGTGCTGCAACTCATTGCAACTCATATGATGTGACTCCATGCTATAGGATCTGTGTTGGAAATTGTATGTTGCAACTCAATGTGTTGATTCCAAACTTAGTCCCCATAGCTCATGACGATTAAGTGCCAAGTGGAAATCATTGGTGAGGGAAGAGGAAATTAAACCGAATTGGAAAAGATGTAGGCAATGAACATACATGACTATTCATCTTCCCAATGGAAGAGAAAACAAATAAAATGACAAAAAAAACATAAAAATAATGGGAAAGGAAGATGTTTGGGTTGATTCGAGCCAGAAGAAAGGAAGGTTTTCCTTAGGTAGATTGGAACCGACTGAGACAGCCACCAAGAACAAGATTGAGAAGAGACGGTGTCAGTTGTAGAAGAACAACATAGTAATCGGCTCTAGTGTTACGAGAAGGATGTCTTCCTCTATTTCATTGTAATAAGGGGCATTCTAAAATCAATAATAAAAGCAAGGATTCACAACCCGTTTGTGTTCTTGTGGTTTTAATTGAATTGTTCTATTTCAGTATTAACAACAGTAATGAATTCTCTGTTGTGTGTTTGAATATGATTTTTTTTGTGCATTCTGAAGGCAAAGCATAGTCCTGTAGGGATTATAATTGATTCAGGTATGTGAGATGCATCAAGTGGTATCAAAGAAGGTTTAGTTTCCTGAGTTGTGAGAGTATAGTTCCTAGAGGCAAGGCCTATGAATGTTGGTCTGAGTGAGGGTCATAAGACAACTCATAAGGATTCCACCACAAAGCGAAGGAGAAACACAAGGAGGTGCGATAAATAAGGAAATTGAAGAATTAAGAAGAAGAATAGAAGAGATGGAGAATAGAAGAAATGGAGAAGTTGAGTTAGATTCTGAATCTGAACAAGAGATTGAAGTTGAAAAAAATGTTGAGGAAGGAGACCCAGCAACATGTTTGGTATCCTTCTGGAGTAACAAAGGCAACACAAGGGTTGAATTTTTGTGCTATGATGGTAGTTTGAATACTGAATCTCTTATAGACTGGATATGTGAGCTCTAAATATACTTCAAGTATGAGAATGTTCAAGATCCAAATTGTGTTTGTTTTTCAATTACGAAGTTGAAAGGACATGTTGCACTTTGGTGGGATATGTTGCAGAAATACAGATTAGATCATAGATTAGAGAAGATTAAAACTTGGAAGAAGATGGTTAGTAAGGTCAAAGAGAAATTTGTACATTTTGACTACCAGTATAACTTTTGTAAACAAGTACATAATATTTGGTAGAAAGAGACATCCATGCGTGACTATATGGAAGAATTATTCAAGTTGTCACTCAGGTCAGGGATGAAAGAACCAAAGTATTAGAGAGTGGAAAGATACGTAAATGGAATGAGGTACAAAATTCAAAATAAGATGAGTACACATTACTTTCGAAATGTAGATGAAGCATACTAGGTTGCTTTGAAGGTGGAAGAAAATACTAACATAAGAATATGACAAAAGTTATGGGGAAAAGGAACTAGAGGTAGAGGAAGAGCAAGTGCTTCTAAATACAATGAGAAGGAGGATGAGGTGACCATCAGTAAACATACAAGAGGAGGAAGAATCATTGGTAGAGGCAGAGCTTTTGACCATGGTAAGTATGTAATTACATGTTATAATTGTGGAGTAGAGGATCACAAAGAATCAGAATGTCTAGAAAGGAAGAACGCGGCAAGAAGAAATGAAGCTAGGATGGAAGTCACCCAAGCAGATGAGGCAGAAGCTACTGGTGGTAATGTGGAAGCACTCTAGCAAGAACAAGGAGAAAACCTGATGTTGAGAAGGGTATTACTCAAGCCCAAGGCAAAGGAAGCAACAGAACCTGAATAGATAAAGAGAGTGTTCAAGACTAAATGTAAAATTTGCGATAAGTGTTGTCATCTGGTCATAGATGGTGGGAGTACAGAAAATTTGGTATCCACTGAAGTCATTGGGAAATTGAAGTTGAAAGGAATTCCACACCCCAATCCATACCTAGTTTCATGGTTGCAAAAGGGACAACAAGTGATTGTGACTAAACAATGTTTATTGAGTTTCTAGATTGGAAGTTTCAACGAACAAGTTTTATGCAACGTGATAGAGATGGATGCATGTCATGTATTGCTTGGGAGACCGTAGATGTTTGAAAGAATGGTATTCCATGATGGAAGAGAGAATTCATATGAATTTTTCAAGGATGGTCAACCTTATAAGTTGGTACCAATGTTAGAAAAGAATATGGAAAGTAACATCAGAAAGGGGATGAACAACAGTAACAATGAAGTTATGAACAACAATAACAACAATAATATGCATGGMAACAACAATCAAATAATGTTATGTTCTACTAAGGAGATCCTAAGAGATCAGAAATATAATGGTTGTTGTTTGTCTATAATACCAAAAAGGATTCAGGAGACGAAGAAAAGATATTTTATATCAGCGAAGATTCAACACTTGTTGAAGGATTTTACAGAAATTGTAGCAGATGATTTTCCAACAAGGCTACCCCCATTGAGAAGTGTCTCAGACTAGATCCACCTGATACCAAGGTTGAGTTTTCCAAACAAATCACCTTACCAAATGACTCCAACAGAGAGTGAAGAGGTAAATAGACAAGTAAAGGAGTTACTTGACAGAGGGATAATTCGAGAAATTTTGAGTCCTTGTGCAGTACTAACCATTTTGAAACCTAAAAATAATGGTGAGTGGTGGATGTGTACATAATCATGGGATATTAATAAAATCACCATTAAGTACAAGTTTCCTTTACTAAGAATGAATGATATCATGGACTATTTGAGTGGCATTGAGTAATTCACAAAGATTGATTTGAAGAGTTGTTTTCCTCAAATCCAGATCAGGGAAGGTGATGAATGGAAGACAACGTTCAATAAAAAATATGGGATTTTCAAGTGGCTAGTTATGCCCTTCAGTTTAACTAATGCAACTATCACATTCATGAGGCTGATGAACGAAGTTCTGAAACCATTTTTGGGAAAATTTGTTGTTGTATATTTAGATGACATTTCAATTTTCAGTAGGATAAAAGAGGAACATTTGGAGCACATGAATAAGGTATTACATCGATTGGAAGAGGAGTAATTGTTGATAAATCTGAAGAAGTGTACGTTTTTCCAAAAGGAACTTGTATACTTAGGTTTTGTGGTTTCCTGATCCAGATTTATGAGTGAAACGAAATGAAAACACTGATATATAATATTAACAAAGAGATACAGTGAATAATAACAGAGATATAGTAAAACTTGACTTCTATTAAATGAGAAATATGTTGAAATTGTAAAAATACAGACTAAAACAAGATTGCTAGAATGGTGGCATCTTATCTCTGAGAAGAGATGTGATGGCTACACTCATTCACAAGAAGATCATTACAATGAGGCTCCATAGGAATTTTTACATCAAACATGAATTCCAAAACCTTAGACATCCAAAAACATAACCCTAGGTGATGAAGCACCAAAATTCATGTGGGCCCCGTTGGGGTAAGATGGTACATCAACTTCCCGAGGTCGTAATTTTTGCATACAATCTTTGTTTTAGGCACACAATAACTCATTGGAAAGGTATATCCAAGGAATACACATTATTCCATCACACTCTAACTCTATTTATCGTGTGATTGTGGCGAGCCCAAAAATGTTGTTTAGGGCCTCAAAATGATCCCAAAATTTTAGGAGCCGAAAAGCTAGAAAAAAACTACCAAGATAAAAAAACGTAATTGTCAAGATGAAAGTTGTATGTGGGCTAGTTAGAAGAGGTGGGTGGCCACCAATATCCACCTGGATCAATCCTACCTCCTTAGGAAGCAATGGTCTCCATTGCATTGAGTTCCCCCATCATATGAGGAAACTTTTATTGAATTTGGCCTCGGGTGAGCCACTTGCCTTGGTGCAGGTGTTGCCCCACTTTGATAACTCGATAAAGCCGAAGATTATATTGGAGAGTTCCCTTGACCTATTTTTCCATGATCTGGTCAGTGTATTCATGTTACATGCAGTCAAGGTTGAGCTATGTTGGTTTCATTTGTTCTGTTATCTTTGAGGCATCCAACAAGGGTGGAAAGTATGGCCGAAGGAGGTCCACATTAAACACTAGGTGCAAGCCAAGGAAGGGGGAAATGTTGAACTCAAAATCATTATCACCCACAACCTTGGTGATGGTGTGAGGTCCATAACGAAGTGGACGAAGCTTCCAATGGGGTCATGTAAGGAATTATTTCTGCAAGTGCAACCAAACTTTATCTCCCACCTGAAACTTGTGTGGAACCTGGTGTTGATCATGGCATTTCTTTTACTTAGCATTGGACTTCTGCAAAATATCCTAAACATGTTGGCAGATGTGTTGGATTCATTGAATGAATCGGGTGGATTTTTCGGCTTCGATTTGTGCATGGGAAGATTCTGCCTCTATGGATGCAAGGGCTAGTGCAACATCCATGGGGCCCAATGGTTGAAATCCCATCCCCACCTGAAAAGGGTTGTGGCTAGTTGAGCTATGTATGGCTCTATTGTAACTTTGTTGAACATAGAGAAGACTCTCATCCCATGTGCATGGATTCTTGAAATTGTACATGTGAAAAATATGCACGATCATCCTGTTGACGACCTCAGTTTGGCCATATGTTTGTGGGTGGAAGGTCATGGATTTGGTGAGCTTGGTGTCCATACGTGACCAAAAGCTCAACCAGAATGTGATGAGGAACTGGCTTTCCTGATCAAAGATGATGGTTTTTTGTATCCCAAATGTACCCATACTTGTTCGAAGAAGAGATTGGAGTGGCCTCTACTGTGATTCTCTTCTTCCAAGCGACTAGAATCGTCATCTTGGAAAATCGATCAACAACCACAAAAACACAGTCATTTCCCTGCTTGGTTGAAGGAAGGCATGATATGTAGTCCATCGAGATGAATTCCAAGGGCCTGTTAGGAATAGGAAGAGGGGTGTACATGCTTTTTTTCTTAATGGTCGATTTGGCTATGGCACAGATCATGCGGGACTTGATATACTTGTTGACATCCTATCGAAGTTTTGGTCAATAGAAATGTTGTTGCAACACTGCCATTGTCTTCTCTACACTGAAGTGTCCTGCCACATGACTGTAGTGAGATTCCAAAATTAGATTCTCTCGCTTGCTTGATGGAACATAGAGATGGCCCAAATGCCGCAACAATCCATCCTGCAGATGAAAATCAGTGACAATTGTGTTTTTTCCCAACATTTGGTAGGTAGTAACAAAGTCAGGATCTCGCTTGTAGAGTTGGGGGCATCCAGAGGTCTCATGTCCATAGGAGTGTAGCATCATGGTTAGTGTGGCGATTGGATTTCGGCTAAGGAAGTTAGCAACACGATCGATGGTCCTTGTCTTATACTTGATGTTGAAATGGAACTGCTAAAATTATGTGGACCATTTCTAATGGCGGTCATTCTGGAATTTGCCTCGTGTCTGTATGAACTACAGAGGCTTAGGATCAGTGTGGATGACTGTATCTTTCCCGAGAATGAAATTCCTCCAATGGTGGCATGCGTTTACAATGGAGTACATTTATTTTTCATAAGTGGGGTACTTACGAACAATATATGATAACATCTCACGATGATAGGCCACAGGATGTCCATGCTGAGTGAGAACTGCACCCACAACATAGTTTAAAGCATCTGTCTCAATCCAAAAAGGTTTTTGTAGGTCGGATAATGAGAGCACTCGGGCTGAGCACAAGTGTTGCTTCAAATAATCGAACTCTTTCTGTTGTGACTGGCCCCACATGATTTTTTCCTTGCAACCACCCCTGGTCACTTGGCTAAGGGCCCATGCAATGTGGGAGAATCCCAACACGAACATGTGATAGAAATTGGCAAGGCCTAAGAAGCTTCGAAGATCAGTGAGTGTGGTTAGGGTTGGAAAATCATGGATGACCTAGACCTTGGATGTATCGACATGCACCCCATGCTCATCAACAATGTATCCTAGGTATTGGACTATGTTCATGCCGAAGGAGCATTTTTCCAAATTTTCATATAGCTTGTGTTGTCGCAGAGTGTGCGGAACCTCTTGAATGTGTTGCAAGTATTCTACCCAATTCTTGTTGAAGATGAGGATGTCATCCAAATACACCACAACAAAATAATTGGTGAAAGTTCACAAGATATCGTTCATCATCCTCATGAAATTTGTTGGGGAATTTATCAAGCCAAAGGGCATGACCAACCATTCAAAAATACCTTCTTTGGAATTGAAGGCAAAATTCCATGCATCAATATGCTCTATTGGGACTTGGTGGTAGCCAGACTTCAGATCAATCTTATTGAAGTATTTGGCACCCTTGAGATGGTCCAGGAGATCGTCAATTTGGGGAATTTGGTACCAATTCCTTACTGTGATTTTATTTAGGGCTCAGTAATCAATGCAAATTCATCAGGACCCATATTTCTTCTACACAAGCATGATTGGGCTTCCACAAGGTGATGAGCTTGGGCAGATATGCCTCTTTTTTTAGCAGCTCTTGGATTTGGTGCTTGATTTCCTCATTTTCGGATAGAGAGCGGTGATAGACTGGTCCATTGGGTAGCGGTGCATCGGGGGTTAGATCGATTGAGTGCTTCATCTTACAGTACAGAGGTACCCCAATGGGTGAGGAGAAGATTTCTTATATCCCTCCATGACCTTATCCACTTGCTTCTGCTGCATATAGAGACATGTTGTAGAGGCCATGGATGTGGCTGCCCCTCTACAACCTTCCACTCACTTTGAGCGTGAATCACGAAGAATAAAAACTTCCCGGTCTGAGAGATGACCTTCTTGCATTTATTGTAAGAGATCAAGGAAATGTAAATAGATGGGATTAGCTCTGGTGTCCTGTATACTTTCATATCCAAAGTATTAATAACACTACGAAGCCTAGAATCATATACAACATGACATTTCCATAAATAAGGTTGGCCAAAAATAACATCATAAACTTAAAGGGGGGCGACATCACACAATACCTCATATCTGAAGGGATTGATGTCATAGTTCAGGAGACATTGTTGGTTGGCGCGGAGATTGCTCCCTTGGGGGAGCCATCCAATGGTGTATGGTTGTGGGTGTGGTGATGTCAGCAGGGCCAACCGCTTGATGACCTCTGCTAAGATGAGGTTCTTTTGGCTACCTCTATCAATGATGAAGTGAAACAGAGTACCCTTCACCCACATATGTGAATGAAAGAGGCGTTCACCTTCCTCTGGTTCATCAGGTTCGTCAGGATGGACCTTGGTGGTGGTAGAAACGGTGGCACTAGGTTCTGCATCAATGATCTATCTCCCTTTTTTTGGTTCTAACTCAGAGTTAGAGCCTGCATCTGATTCAAAGGCTTTCACCTCGGCCACCAATGGTTTCTTTGAGTAGCATTCAGCGGTGTTATGCTAGGGGCTCTTATGGAACTCACACCATTTCCCAGTGTCTTTCTTTGTCTTCCTATTGTCCTTATTTATTTACGGTTTGGACTGGTTGTCTTGAGGTTGTTCGTTCTTTCTCTACCCTTTTTTCTATGGTTTGGGGCCACCTTTTCCCTGCTTCTGGTGTGAGGGGTTTGTAGACCCAAACTTTCGCATCTTTTGTTTCAGCTTCTGCTCGATTTTGACGGCATATCGATGGGTCGTGTCCAAGGATGAAATGTACAGAAAATTCATTTCCATTTGGATGTATATATGCAGGCCACCGCGGTACTTGAGAACCAGATGTCGCTAAGAGTATTTGATACCCATCTTGGTGTGCAAGGTATGGAATACATTAGTGAACTCTGGCACTGTTTGGTCCCTTTCCTACTGCAATGTGTTCCATCTTGTATATAAGTCGTCATAACTTCCAACGGGGTAGTATTGTTCCTTAATAGAATCCTTGAAGGAACCCTAAGTGGGTACAACTACAAATAATATAGATCCCTATGTTTCCTTTTGTTCATAGATAGTCTCCCACCAATCTTTGACACGGGGGATGACTTTGAGGAGCACAAATGTAATATTTTATCTATCGGAAAAGTTGTGGATAGAAAAATACCATTCTATAAGGTTTAACCATTTGTCTACAACATATGCATCTATTTGACCTTCAAATATAGGAATATTAAAATTGATCTATACCTTGAAGGGGGTGGCTCCTCTACTTGAGGTAGATAAGTCGCATATTTCCAGTTGTCGAAGGATTTACACAAATTTATCCATCATCTCATTCCTTTGTCACGAGAGGGCTTCCTCAAGCAATAGTTTAAAGGGATCTCATGCCCCATCATCTCTCTTTTCTCCCCCCATGGGTGGTCATCGGGTTTGGTGAGGCCGATCTTGCAAAGGCTCAACTGGTTCAAGTCCCAACTGCTTATACGTTGACCTCATTGGGGACCTGCATAGAGAATCAAATGAAGAGCAGACTGCTCTGATACCACTGATCTAGATTTATGAGTAGAACGAAATGAAAACACCAATCTATAATATTAAGATAGATATACAGTGAATAATAACAGATATATAGTAAAACTTGACTTCTATTATATGAGAAATATGATGAAATTGTAAAAATAGAGACTGAAACAAGCTTGCTAGAATGGTGGCAATTTATCTCTGAGAAGAGATGTGATGGCTATGCTCATTCACAAGAATATCATTACAATGAGGCTCCAAAGGAATTTTTACATTAAACATGAATTCCAAAACCCTAGACATCCAAAAACCTAACCCTAGGAGATGAAGCACCAAAATTCATGTGGGCCCCATTGGGGTAAGTTGGTACATCAACTTCTCGGGGTCATAACTTTTGAATATGATTTTTTTTTAGGTGCATGATAACCCTTTGGAAAGGTCTATGTGAGGACTACACATTATGTTGTCACACTCTAACTTCATCTATAGTGTGACTGTGGTGGGCCCAAAAAATGTTGTTTAGGGCCTCAAAACGACCCTAGAAGTTTAGGACCCGAAAAGCTAGAATAAAACTTCCTAGATAAATAACGTAACTGCCAAGATGAAAGTTGTATGTGAGCCATATAGAATATGTGGGTGGCCACTGATATCCACCTAGATCATTTCCAAATAAGGTTTGAAGATGGACCCTGATAAGGTAAGAGAAATATTGGATTGGCAGACACCAAAATTCACTTTTGATGTGCAGAGTTTCCATGGATTGGTGAGTTTCTATAAGAAGTTCATTCAAAATTTCAATCAGATTTGTGTGCCTCTTACTGAATTCAGGAAGAAAGACACATTTCAGTGGACAACAATAGCATCAAAGTCATTTGAAGATTTGAAAAAGAAGGTGATAGAACAACCATTATTAGCACTTCCAGATTTCAATAAGGTATTTCAAGTAGACTATGATGCAAGTGGGACAACAATTGGAGCAGTTTCGAGCCAAGAAGGTAGACCAGTAGCCTTTTTTAGTGAAAATTTGAATGAAACGAGGAAGAAATACTCTTTTTATGATCAAGAATTTTATGTTATCATTCAGGCCCTAAACAAATGGCGACATTACTTGCTTCCAAAGGAGTTTGTTTTGTTTATTGACCACAAGGCATTGCAATACATTAACATCCAAGGTAAATTGAATCAGAAACATTCTAAATGGGTAGATTTTTTACAAAGTTGTATGTTTGTTTTGAAACATAGGTCAAGGAAATCAAACAAGATTTTTGATGCATTGAGTCAGAGGACAGTATTACTAAATACCATGTCAGTTGTAGTGGTAAGTTTGGAATGTGTGAAAGGGTTGTATGAAGCGGATGCAGATTTTGCATATGTTTGGAAGGCATCCAAATAACCATGGAGTATGGACCGAACACCACTCTTAGAGTACCACATTCAAGAAGGCTTCTTGTTTAATAACCAACAATTATGTGTTTCACAGGGCTCAATATGGTTGAACCTCATTAGAGAGTTTCATAGTGGCGGTTTAGAAGGACATTGTGGCATGGAAAAAACCACATCATTGGTGAAAGAATGGTACTTTTGGCCCAACATCAACAAAGATGTCGGGAAATTTTTTGAGTGTTGTAGGGTTTGTGATGCAGGAGCATCGCCTCCAAAGTCAAAGATGCAAGCGTGGAGGCAGGGACATGACATCTCGGCATTAAATTCAGAAGTAAATCGAGTTGTTGAGATATTTTGGAAACAACATTTTTAAATATCTCGTGTTTGTAAAGTTGTATAGGACTGTAAGGGGTTTCATATATAGAGTGTTGACTCTTATCTGGAAATAACTGTTATTTATTGTAATAGGACAAAGTAGGTAACCGCTATGACTTGATAGGATAGGTTGCAGACAGGATGAGAGAGCTCATGGAGCCAGTCCTTATATAATTTGTTGTTGCATTGTAAAAGTATTATGAGATAGAGATCAATAGAGAAGAGTAGAATAGAAGAAAGACGTAGGGAAGAACTGCAATGTATGTAATTTGTTTCATGAATGAATAGAACAGACATAATTGTCCCAAATCTTGGATTGTATTCATTTTAATGTGTGATTGAATGAATGTTGCATTCTATGTATGTCGTTTATTTCATTGTTTTCATGTATGATTGTTTGAGAAGTTGATCGTATGAGTTTGTGACGAAACTAGATAAGTTTCAATTGTTTCTCTTCTGAAACTCGTATGCAAGGTGTGCATCTAGAACGCAAGGAGTGTGTAGAATGAGTCTCAGATTGACTCACAAGAGTTTAGAGAGAGAGAAGAGGAAACTTAAACCAGGTGCAAGGAGTGCACAACGTCAAGAAGCGACCAAGCATTGAAGAACCATAACAGAGGAATGCCAAGGGAGCGAGAAGAATTTATTTTCAAGAAATCCTTCAAACTAAGTTATCGAAATCATCGAACGCAAGGAGTGCATGAGAAGTCGAAATCCTTTAAGGATCAATCTCAAAAGGGATAGAACTTTTCATAAGTGTTGACAAGATCCAAGAGTTAGACTCATAGGAGGAGAAAAGGTCGATACCTTTGAAGACTGGTAAATCTTCTAAGTCGGAAGAAATCATAAATTCAGGAGAGAGAGCGACAGTGGCCATTGGATCACAGCGCATAGGATCAACAGTCGTCTGATCAAAGAAAGGTGCACGAGCCTTAGTGCTTCACACATGCAGGAGAGAGAACCTACCAAAGTTCTGAAGTCCTGAAGTAGTTTTGGACCATCCATCGTCGAGGAAGACAGGTGGCGCAAGATCCATGGCTCCAAAAGTTTGTGGACGAAGAGGAGGTGAAACACCTAAAGTAGGATCCTGACCGTTGATCGCCAGGAGGTACGTGTCAACAGATCATCAGCTTCGGGAAATCTATTCGAGAGTTGTTCAGTTGAGATTTGAGACTCCCAAAGCATGAAGAGATGAAGAGACGAGACTCGTCGATCTACAAGGGGACACTTGTCAATAGATCGCGAGCTCAGGGTAAATTGTAGTGGGGTTTCAGTTGAGAACTAAGACTATCGAATCTCGAAGACCCGAAGTGAATCTAGACCGTCGGATCTAGAGGAGACATGGCATGAATTTGTGGACTCTGGGTAAAGACCCGAAGTAATCATCGATCGTCAGATCAAGTGGACACGCATCGGTGGATTATAGCCTTCGGATAAAATCCATTAGGAAAAGGGTGAAGTTTTAGATTTGAGATCTCAGAAGTCCGAAGATCCGAAAGAGATCTCGACCATTGACCGAGAAGAGGGCCACAAGACCATTTATCTAGTTGAAAGGTCAAACACCCAAAGTAGAAGCAGCGCCATTGATTTAGGAGGACAGGTTTCCGCATATCGTCAACTCTGGAAGATTGACATATAGAGGAAAGCAGGGTTTGAGACTTGAAAAGTCTGAAGTCCAGAATCATGAAGGAGATCACATCCATTGATTTAGGAGAGGCCAATCTGGTCTGTGGATTTGAAAAGGGTAGATCTGAACCGTCAATTTAGACAGTACTGTCAAGATCGGGAGATCGATGGTCCCATAGCATTGCGGGGACAAGAGTTGCGTGAACATCCTCAACTTTGAGGGCGGGCCGCAATCCAGACTATGGTTTTGGCAAGAGGACACGTGGAGGCTCGAAGAGAATTGCGGGATGAAAAGTAGTTTGATCCAAAACTGCTTTGGCCACGCCCGCAATCGCGTGGTCACGAGAGGTCATTGCCCAAGGTCACATCAAGAGGGGGCTTATCAAAAAAAGGAGCTAACGCCCAGTACTCTGAGATTTTGCAGGAGGGCGAGAGGGAAGGTTGTGGGTGCTATTAGACCTGCACCAAGAAGCCAAAAGGGCTTGTGGTTAGATACAAAATAAGTCCATTAAGGGTTCAGAGGGTCATTTGACTCAAGAATCGGAGATCCTTGACTGGGAGGCTGTGTAGCCCTATGGGGGAGTAGGGGGGCTGCATTAGGTGGTATCAGAGTTGATATTGAGTTTGTTTGCAGAAAACAGACAAAGGAGAAAGGAGGTAAGTTGGTATCAATTGTAGTACCAATACAATTTGATTTATGTTCGTAGGCATCAGAAGGTGACGCAGTGAAATCATGCCACCCAGGAGGCATAGAGAGAATCCAAAAATGGAAGAAGAAATGAGGCGACTCCGAATGAGACTGGATGTCATGGAAAGAACACAGAGAAGAGCACCAGACGCTGAAGATATCAGTGAAGCTGAGAGAGAAGAGATAGAAGTCGAAGAAAATGTAGCCGAGGATGTTGCACAAGATCGCTTATTGAAATTTGTTTCAAGAATAGGAGCTAGAGAAATAATAGAGTTACCAATGTATGAAGCCAATTTAGCAGTTGAAGAATTGTTGGATTGGGTACATGCTATGGACAAAAACTTCAATTACGAATATATCGAAGAAGACAAGATGGTGAAGCATGCAGTGACAAGACTGAAAGCTCATGCAGCACTATGGTGGGATGAACTGCAAGTTGAACGCAGGAGCAATGGTAAGTAGAAAATTAAAAGTTGGGATAGGATGGTAGCCAAGATGAAAGCCAAATTTATCCCAAAGGATTGCCAAATCAATATGTTCAAGAGATTGCAGAACCTGAGACAGAAAATATTATCAGTGAAGGAGTACACTGAATAATTTTACAAACTGAACATTAGGGTTGGAAAGAAAGAGAATGAAGATGAAAAAACAAACAGGTGTATTAATGGGTTGAGATATGAAATCCAAGAGGAGATCAGCATGATGTTTGTTAGTAAAGTCGAGGATGCTTATCAAGTAGCCTTGAAAGCTGAAGAAAAATTGGCCAGGAAACAAAGCCAACAAAACAGAGGAGGAAATTCAAGCAGAGGTAAGGGAACTAGCAGAGAAAAGTTCCAGAAACCAAAGCATGAATATGGAAAACAACAGTCACGCTGAGAAAGGTGGAAGTTCTAAAGAAGGACAACATGGAGAAAGAATCTCTTTTTCCAAAGGACGAGGAAGAGCCAGAGGAGGTGAAGTTAGATGTTATACCTATTGAAAATCAAGGCACAAGTCTTGGGAATGTCCTGAGAGAAAGAAAGAAGGAGGAGGTGAAGAACACATTGTTGAAGCATAGAAACATGTGGAAGAAGAAGAAAAAGAAGGAGGAAAGAACCTCATAATGAGGAAAGTTATTAATAAACCAGAGAAGGGGGTAGAGGAACCAATTCAACGAACAAGACTATTTGGGACTGCTTGCAAGATGAAAGACAGAGTTTGCAAGGTGATCATAGACAGTGGGAGCATTGACAATCTAGTATCCACAAAGATGGTGGAGAAGCTGGAGTTGAAGGCAACTGCACATCCAAACCCACACAAGGTATCATGGTTGCAGAAAAGACATCAAGTAATGGTAAGTCAACAATGCCAAGTTGAATTTAAAATAGGAGGTTATAGGGATGAAATATTGTGTGATGTAATTCCTATTGATGTCTGTCATATTTTATTGGGGAGACCATGGTAGTTTGACAGAAAATTTATTCATGATGAGAGGAAGAATACCTATACCCTAGAAAAGAATGGTAGGACACATATGTTGTTACCAATAACAGACAAAGAAAAAAAGAGGTAAGCTAGTTCAAGTATACTTCTCATGAGTGAGAAGGAACTCTTGAATGAAGTCAAGAAGGAAAAATAAATACAGGTTGCTATAGTAAGGAAGCCTGGAGTTATCCTTACTAATACTTCTGTGGAAGATTTACCTGAAGAAATCCAGGAACTGTTAGAAAACTTTTTTGACATAGTAGTGGATGAGTTACCTCACTCATTACCACCCATTAGGAGTATAAGCCATCATATTGACCTTATTCCAGGAGCTAGTTTACCAAACAAAGCAGCTTATAGGTTAACACCTAGAAAGAATGAGGAAGTCAAAAATCATGTCCAAGAGCTATTGGATAAAGGTTTAGTTAGGGAAAGTCTAAGCCCATGTGCAATACCAACTGTTTTAAGTCCAAATAAGGACGGAGGATGGAGAATGTGTACATATTCCAGAGCCATCAACAAGATAACCATTAGGTATAGATTCCCTTTACCTAGGATGGATGATTTGATGGATTGTTTGAGTGGAGCAAGCTATTTTTCCAAGATATACTTGAAGAGTGAATATCATCAAATAAGAATGAGAGAAGGAGATGCATGGAAAACAACATTCAAGACAAATTAAGGATTGTTTGAATGGTTGGTCATGCCATTTGGGTTGACAAATGAACCAAGCACATTTATGAGACTAATGAATGAAGTATTGAAAGAATTCATAGGAAAATTTGTCATAGTATATCTGGATGACATACTAATCTTCAGTAAGACAGAGAAAGAACACTTAAGACATTTGACATCATTGATGGAAAAGTTGCAATAAGAGAAATTGTTGATAAATCTGAAGAAAATCTCTTTTATGAAGATAAAACTCATATACTTGGGTTTTGTGATCTCTTCAAATGAATTGAAGATGGATCCAGAAAAGGTGAGAGCAATCAAAAAATGGCCATCACCAAGCAATATATTTGAGGTAAGAAGTTTTCATGGGTTAGTGAGTTTTTATAGAAATGTTATCAGAATTTTTAGTGGTATATGTACACCCATGCTGGACAGTGTGAAGACGAAACACAAGTCTTTCAGTTGGACAGAGGAAGCTGAAAAAAGTTTCAAAGTGTTGAAGGAGAAGATCATAGAACAACCAATTATGTTCTTACCAGATTTTGGGAAAACATTTCAAGTGAGATGTGATGCAAGTAGATTAACTATTGGAGAAGTCTTGAGTCAGGATAATAGGCCAGCTGATTATTTCAGTGAGAAGCTGAATGACACCAAGAAGAAGTATTCCATGTATGAAAAACAATTTTATGTAGTGATTCAAGCTTT
>ML790182.1:117078-153486 GCA_009831015.1 Picea engelmannii | reverse complement strand
TCCTCTAATTTTCACTCCTTGAATCCTCCCCAAAAAGAGGTTATAGAAAGAATGGTAGACTTTATTCAATTCTGGTCTGTTCAGAAGACCCAACTTGTACAGCATGCCCCATGCTCAATATTTAACATCTGATTTTGAAACTCACATACAAGAAACTAAAGTCCGTACTCTTTCCAATGGAAGTGGTCCCACTGCATTTGGAGTCTGTATGAAAAAATTATGACTTTTTTACCCAGAAAACCTGTTTATTGACTAGTTTTAGGACTGGTCACAAACCCTATATTCCACAGGGTGTATCTCAATAATTATAGTGAATCAAGAGCTGAACATTTTACCATATGTACCTTGATATGTCTTCTCAATACCATAGTGATTTCACCATCTGAATCATTCTAGAAAAAAAGTTATAGAAAAAATGGTAAGATGACCTGAAAATAACATATCTTAGAACACATCACCAAAATACTTCATCCTCCCTTGAAATCCGGCCTTCTTTTACTTCTTCTTCCCTCTGAAATTTGACTTGTATAAAATGAATATATAATGATATTTATTTATACCATTTATGTCACTTCCTTTTAACATTAGGGCCGACCTGACACTTTCTTATTTTGTAATTATTTTCTTTAATTATTTTCAGGGCTTACATGTACTTCCTTTTTCAATTCACTTTGTCATCTTCAAAAATTCATTTATCCTCAACCATGAGGATCCATGTGACGTGCCACATACCACTGGAAACAACATAATGTATACTATCCATTCATGGGTGTTGTATATGCATGTGCATTTTCCTTCATGTCCAAATACCTTTATCAATCTTGCGGTCCAAAACCCATGACTAGGGTTGACATCAATGACAACAATCAATCTTCCAACAACAGTGATGTAAATTCAATTCCATTTTCAATTAATATGGAAATAGTAGAAGAGATAGAAGAAACCTCGAAAGTTTAAGAAGAAGATAACATGAATATAACTATAATTAGATCAAGGAGTTTGAATTTTACAAACATGATAACAATAAGTATAAGTTTTATCATTAGGGAATTAATTTGACAAAGATGACAATACTAAGTATAAGTTCTATCATCAAAATACCATTGTATTACAGGGAAGGGAAGCATGATGCAAAGAAGCATCTGTTCACTTGTGAAACAATTTGGTTTATAAAAAAAGTAACAAATGAAAAAAATAAGTGTGTAGTTCAAGACTACTTTTAAAGATCATGCACTTTAATGATGCATGCAATACAATAAAAATGCACCTTTTGGAACCATTGGGATATTGGATGATATAAGGAGAGACTTAACGATTTTTAGGAGCCCAAATTTGAACAACATGGAATAGCCAAGTTAGAAGAGATCAAGAAGCGCCCCAGAGAGTCAATTTAAAACTATGATCAATGTTGTACAGATTTACTAAGAAATTATCATTCTGAATTCGATGTATGTAACATAGATAATGGTTCATTAGAAGACTACTTCCACACACATTAGAATCTCACTTTTGTAGTAAAATATCACAAGTGTATGATGAGTTTTAGATATTCCAATGAAATTAGAATCAACAAGACCATTTGTAGAACCCCCATTTGCACTTACATATGTATAGAATCATATAACTATCTAGTCAAATCCACTACAAGAATTATCAGAGATAAAAGTTGATGGGGGTATGGCCTACTATTTGTAGTTTCGAAGGACATTATAGAAATGAGCTCCCTTTGATAACAAATTCAAACAACGATAGTGGGCACATCCAATCTATTTCTTGGAGGAGTAAAACTTGAAAACAATTTGGAAATGAAGAAATTCACTACCTTATATTGAAAATATATCCAACTTCTATAAATGTAGTGATTTATGAGTTTTGTAAGAATGTAAATAACTGTAAAACACTACAAATTCTATGTAAAATTTTGACAAAAAATGATTTCATTATACAAGAGGAAACGAAAGCTAACACATAGAGAAAAATAGTTAGAAGAAGAAAACAACCCATAAGACAAGAATGTAGGGAAAAAATTCCCTGTTATTTTCTTAATTCTAGATAGTTTAATCTATCTCTATAAACTACCCTAAATCCAAAGTGGTGGTGTGTTGAAATTGTTACAACATTGATCATTTAATTGAAAATTATCTAGATTTGATAAAACAAATTGCAAGAGAAAAGGAGAAATGTTAACATACTTATTACAAAAGACAAATAATACACCTATAGTAAACATTGTTATTCGATGTGGTGCACATATAGGAAATCATGCAAATGCTATTTTGGAAAGTAAAACTAGAAAGATGCAGCTAAGAGTACAAAGATCTAACCCAATTAAACAAACGCAGTTCGTTCACAAGGTAGTGGAAGCAATGTAGGATGAATCCATATTTAGTCAACCAATTTTGAAGCATTTGTTAAAGATAAAATTAGATAGATAATTCCAAAACAACAAGTAAGTCATTTTTTAAAACATTGTATAGTTTTGATGGGAGATGAGAAATTATCAAAAAAGTTAGAAATTTTGACAAGATCAATGCCTACCTTAGAACAATGATACTAGATTAATGTACCCCTTCTAGATTGAAATAATATGTACATAAAAAAGAAGAAATATATAACGTGTAGCGATTTTAATGAACATAGCAGTGGGAGGATATGAGTTGAAAGATGTGATGTTGGATTCACGTGTGAACCTTCTACCAAAGATGTCATGGGGATTAATGGGAAGACTTAATCTAGTTTTCTTATTAGTCATTGCCGAAGGCGTAGAGGGACTACAACAATCGATAATTCGTTGACTTCATATTAGTTTGTTCTTTGATTGTAAATTTTTGCATAATCTCTATTGTTTGAACTAGAGAACCAAAAACATTATTTTTTATATAATAAAAAAAACCTTATATGTCATGATCTCAATGGAGAATAGATTCAAAGTCTTATTGCAAGCTTCGTTATTCCCATTGTTTTAAATGTCAACATATACAAAGTTTTGATCATCTACAGTCTTTTTGAATTTTTATTATTTTTATTTAAATGTTTAGATATCCAAAGTTTTGAGCATCGACACTCAGTTTTATTATTAGTTGACTTCATATTAGTTTGTCCTTTGACTATAAATTTTTGCATTATCTCTATTGTTTGAACTATTATTATTATTAATCACTTAAAGAGACATTTTTATTATTTAGTATGTAATCAGACCTGACACACTACATTCTTTTTTAAATGTTTACATAGTACGAGGCCCTTAAATAGTCCTAATAGCCTTAAATGTTTACTTAATAGGCCTGGAAACCTTAAATGTTTACTTAACAGGCCCATCACAATACATTTTCCTCCAATTTTTGGATACAATCTTGTCTGCAGTGAATTTGGGCAATATTGTTCTCCACCGACATTACTGGTTCATTGGTTGCAACTTGATCGTTGGTTTGCTAGATGCTGCTTATTGTTGTTTGCTTCAACTTTGTAAAGTTGAGGTCCTACAGCTGCAGTTGGACCTCTTGGTGCTTTCTCACTGGTTTGTTGTTTGTTTCTTGCTCTTGTTTGCTTCAACTTTGCAAGGTTGAAGTCTTGCACCTGTAGTTTGACCTGTTCTTGCACTTTGCAGGGTTGAAATCCTGCACCCTTGTTTGCTTCAACTTTGCAAGGTTGGTGTCCTGCATCCACAGTTGGACATGTTGTTGCAGTTTGCAGGGTTGAGATTATGCACCCGCAATTGGAACTGTGCTTCTGTTGTTCCCCATTCACGAGCAAGTTTCAGTACCATGGTTTCATTCCTATTTTTTGTTTGTTGTTTACTATTTGCAGTTTGCAAGTAAGAATTTTCAATACTAGGAAGTGTTGAAAACCAAAATAAATGTAAAAAAAAACTAGAAATAATACCTGAGTGAAAATTCTCTTGCAAAACATCCTTAATGTGACTGCTGGGACCAAAGAAACATGAGTGTATTTCTATCCCCAAAAAGTGTTGAAAAAGAAAGCGTGTCGCCTTTGAATGTCAATGTTGAATATAAAACCCACCTCTGTCACAACCATAGTGACATATAAAAAAGGAAATGGGATGTTCTCCTCATATTTTTGTTCCTAAAACCATATGTTTAGTGCATTTTTCAGGCTGTCCTCTTCCAATCACATATTCCCACTTTCATGTCCTAGACATCATACCATATCTCTTTGTAAAATGGAAATGCAAATGGATTTTCCAATCGAATTCATAGAGTTCATTGCAGAGCAAGCATCTATGAGGACCTTGCCATCCCTTCTTTGCAGGTTATGACAGGGTAAGATTTTATTCTCTGAGGAAAAACCACATATAGTTGTTGGTTTTATGCTAGAATTTGGGTCTTCCAAAGCATATTCCATCACTATTTTCATATATGTACCTCGTCTTTTGGAAATGATTATTTGTAACCTGAATGGGTAGTTCACTGATCTGTCTCAGAATGAGTTTCCCAGTGCCCAATTTTAGAATATCTTCTTCATCTTGTAAGCTAATTGAAACATATTAGAATATCTTCTTCATCTTGTAAGATAATTGAAACCTTAATAAGTTCTGCTATGTGATGGGTTTGTTTCTGTGGTAAAAGTCCATAATGCCTAGTTCTTCCGCTTTTGTTTATCTAACAGACCATCTATGTGGGTTTTCTAAGTGGGAGACATCAACAAGTCATTTCAGATCTGTTTAGTGTTGATTTGTGAAGAGTGGGGATGAAAATAAACGATGAATAGGATTGAAAATCTATATACAATGGCTATTGAAATGATTATAAGATGCATACCTAAAATAAGTTAAAAAATTATATGTCTTAAATACTCAGTCTTTGTACTGAGAAAATTTATAGTGTTCTTTAATTTGCATTATCTCTTCTATATGGTTCAATGCTCACTATAGATTTGTTTGTTTTTCATATGCTATAGCAACCACTGGGCATTGAATTTGACATGAATAAGGTTGAAGGATACATAGCGGAATTGGTATGCAGTTTCAAACTTATATTTTTCTTTTTTCTTTTTCCTATTTGCATATTATCTAAACATAGCTAAGAAACATCTTGAAAATCACAACTTAAAAGATGAAGCAAATAATAGATGTTGAGTGTTATCAAATAGATACAGACTCCATTATACATGACAACATCGACCAGGTATTGCATAATGATGCAACCCCTCCTCAACCCGCAGGTTGGAAGGTCACATACTCAGGATCTTTCTTCCTACACTGGCCCGAAGAGCTTTTGGAAATGGCTCCTCTATTTCCCTTTTGGGAAACCTGCACCCACAATTAACTTCGAGAAATTTCCCCTTATACTTCAGGAGATCGTACTTCCCACTTTCACGAATCCGGTGGTCAAGCGCCTTGTTTCTCAATCTCTGAAAACCCGAAAACAGTCAATGCTTGACCTTTTCTCTTTCTATTTCGGATTTCTCCTTATCGCGATTTCAGCGGTTGCGATGCCAAGTAACTTGTCTCCTCGACTGATGCAGGAGCATCTCTCCACATCAGTCAACCATCTAGCCAGCCATGCCAGCGAATTCAAATCGCACGCTAAAAGAGAGGCGTAGTCCTCATTCAAATTTGAAATTGAATGTACTTAAATTCTTAGGCTGGTGAGCCATGGAAGCCGTGCCTTTGTGCAGGCTGTATATAAGATCAACTTTAATGCTAGATCGACTGAGATCTAGATCCAGATGTTGGACTAGACATCCATTTATTGTAATTGAATAGGGTAGGTAGATCTGGAGGGAAGAACTCGAAGAGCCCCCTCAGGTAAAAGATATTTTCATATCTCATTTTGGAGGTAAGTGAGTTGAAATGGGAGAGTTGAGGAGAGCTAGAGAGAGCTCGGGAACACCATTGTAAATACAAGCATTTGCCATTTTAATATAATCAGAAGTAGTTTTTCCTGCACATGTTCTATGTTATATGGATGTCTGTGTGTGTTCTTTTATATGCTATGAATGTATGTATGTTAGGAATTTGCAGGGAGTCTGTTTGACTTCAGGGATGAAGGTCTTTGAGGTTTCATGCCAGGAGGGTGTGACAGAGTACTGCGGTCTTTGAATACCGGTGCACTAAGGATGCACTTCTGAACACTGTGGGTTCAGACAAAGACGTGTTGTGGCACAGGAGCTGGGATCAACAACTCAGAGGAAAAAGACCTCAAGGTTACTGAATACCTTGGAGGCAAGGTTGTGTATGAGAAACATAGTTGCAGATAGAATTATGCTGTGAATTCTGTAGAGCTCTGCCAAGTGGGCATTGAGCATATGCACAAGGTGCAGTTGGAGGGACTCTATCGTGAGTTGCAGACAGAATCAATGAGGATTTTGTAGAAGCTCTACCAAGTGGGCATTGAGCTAGTGCAAGGAGTGCACAGAAGGAAGAAGACAGAACTGTTGAACGTTCTGTGGAGAAGATACTCCGCCAGGAGGGCATCGAGGAAGTGTGCAGACAGGCACAATGGAAAGAACTCTTTGAGTTCTGGAGCTGGAAGAAGAGTCCATTGAGGGACCTTTACTAGGTTGTTGAACACCCTGGAAGGCTCAGCAAGAGATTGTGTGAGTAGAAGACAGCCAAGAGGGCGTTATATTCTCCATCTGTGGGAGGAGAAGAAAGAAGGAAGCCAAAATCCCTTAGGGGTCTGAGTGTTTGCAGAAGCTCGGGAGGAACCGTGTTTTCACACGCATAGGTGAAGCTCAGAGTCAAGGAGTTCATAAGAGGAAAGATCGCAAAGGTCGAGCCTTTGGGAACATGAAATTCTTCCAAGTCTGGGAGAAAGTGTGTAGCAAGCTCAGGAGAGCATAGCAGCCATCAAATCTCACTCAGAAATCCCGTCAGTCGTTGGATCGGGAGGAGTTGCACAGAGTTTAGCCTCTGGAGTAGGCACACAGAGGAAGTGATATGAGCCATCAGATCTAGAGCAGAAATCTCGTCAGCTGTCAGTTGGACAGGCGCTGCACGAGGCTTAGCAGTCGGGATATTAGCCATCGGGAAATCAGGATTCTTGAGGGCAAGAGAATCAAGATATTCCAAGTATCGAAACACCAGAGCGATCTGGACCGTCCATTAGCAGAGACATGTGGTGGAGATCGAGTGACTGTTGGCACTTTGGCGCATCGAGAAATCGGCATTCCCGTGGACAAGAGATCGGGGAAATCCAGGTTGAGAAACCCCGACATAATCTGGGCCGTCCATTCAGGGAGACACGTGGTGGAGATCGAGCGATCGTCGACATAGCAGTCATCGGTAAATCGGAGTTTTTGAGGACAAGAAAATTGGGACATCGAAAGTCTCGAAATCCCAGAGGAATCGAGACCGTCCATCTGGAAGGGACGCGTGGAGCAATCGACGCCATCGGAAAAAGGGCCGACAAGGAAGCCACCCATTAGAGTTTGGTTCATCGGGAATCGGGATATCAGAGATCCCAGGAGCAAAGGGTTTGTGCATTTCAGAATCGCGAAACGTGATTTCCCGATAAGGCATAGGAGCATGTGGGCCACACAGGAGGAGGACAGGTGGTAGATTTTCATGACAGGTGAAAGGACTGTTGATAGGTCAACGACCGTGAGCCATCAGAGGATCACGGATCGGAGGATCGCGGATCCAAAGGGCATATGCATTGTGGCATGAGAAACCCCGAAACCCCGATGGGAAGCTATATGGTTGTGGTCATATGGTAAGTGGTCACATGGACCATAGTATAGCCAGGAGGGGCTAGAGCTGACAAGGAAGGGCGCGTCGGTATTCGAAGGATCGCGAGTCCTGTGGACAGGCACATTGTGGTATTGAAAACCGCGAAGTCCCGATAAGGGATAAGACTGCGGTCACGAGGAGAGGTCGTGTGGACCATGAGCTTAGCCTGGAGGGCTAATGCGCTAGGAGCATATCGGGGATCAGAAGATCGGGAATCCTAAGGACGTGTGCGTTTTGACATTGCAAATGCCAAAACCCCGATAAGAGTAGCCGTGAAAGGAGGTAAGGCCACGGTCGCAGAGGCAGTGGTCATATGGTGGGAGTTGAGCCAGGAGGGCCAGTGCATGGAAAAAAATGTGCATTGGAGAATCGGTAGTCGGGAGTTCAAGCGAGAAAAGACTCTCGACCTCGAGCATTAGGAAATCCTGAACCCTGAAATTTAACGTCAGGGAAATTGTTCACGGTGAGTGCAGAAGGCCGTGAGGGATTAGAAAGGACCTGTGGATTGGGTTTTAGCAGAGGATTCCAGCAGGGGATCTAAAGAGCCGCTTCGGCTTAGAAGGGGATTCAGAACGATCCTGAAGACTGGGAGGTCAGGCGCAGAGACCCTGCGGGGTATGTAGGAGTAGGAGCGTCGCGTCATCAAGTGGTATCAGAGCTAATTTCTTGCTTGTATATTTCAGGCAAGAAGAGGCAGGAAGAGGAAGAGAATACTCTGATACACATCAAGTGGTATCAGAGCTTGAATCTTTCTTGTATATTTTAGGCATGAAGAGGCAGAGGAGGAAAGCACTCTGATACACATCAAGTGGTATCAGAGCGGAATTCTTGTCTGTATATTTCAGACAAGAGAGGCAGGAAGAGATAAGAGAAGCACTCTGATACACTGTGTCAAGTGGTATCAGAGTAGGAACTCTGTTTGTATATTTCAAATAGGGGAGAGAAGGTCGAAGAAGACAGAGTTGCTGAGGACTCTGTAAGGACTTGTTTGCAGGTAGGCAATAGCCCATAGACAGTCAGGGAGACTGTAGGAGGATGAAGCTGGACACACTCAAGATGCAGAGTGACAGAAGCAGATCTACCAGGGAGGCAGATAGACACAACACCATGGTTACTGAAGACCATAGGCATGCTGGGAGGAAGAAGAGCAAGGCAGAAAAGCTTGCGGAAATGGATAGAGAAATGGATAAAGACCTCTATGAATTAAAGGTAGACATAGAGAGGCTCGAACTGCGGATGCGGCAGGACAGGAGGAGGAGACGGATGCGTGAATTGCCCACGAAGAAGGCAAAAGAAAAATGGCCAATCAAGCAGCTGATGGTCATGGGACAATGCAGGTTGTTGAACAAGTGGTTGAGGTATGTTGAAAACCTCAAGGCCACAGAGGAAAAGGTGATTTATGACTGTGAACCAGAGATTGGAAAAGGTCTCGATGATTGGGATGATGAAGAAGATGAATTGAGATTAGCTGAAGATCTCAAACACTGCCAGGAAGGCAGAGAAGAAGAAATTCCAGTTTGCCAAGAGGGAAATGAGCTGAGGTCGCTGCGAGATCTCACGGACTGTCAGGAGGACAGTCGAGGAATTTCAATTTTCCAGGAGGGCAATGATAAGAGATCGCTAAGGGATCTCAAAGACTGCCAGGAGGGCAGCGGAAGCATCTTAGACTGCCAAGTGGGCAGAGATGAGAAATGGAGACTATCTGAAAGGCTCATGGACTCGGAGGTGAGTTCAATTCAGCAAGGAGTGCTGATGAAGATGGGATCAATTGATCTCATGGTCTGCTAGGGAAGCAGCGGAAGCATCCCATATTTCCAGGTGGGCAGGGATGAGCAGATGAGACTATCTGTGGGTCTCATAAACTCAGAAGTGAGTTGGAATCAGCCAGGGGAGCTGACAGAGTAGGTGAACTCAAAGATAGATTTGGATCAGCAGGTGCAGCTGATAAAAGAGGAGGAAGATCAGGATGATCTTCTGATGATTGGGGGAATTGGAATATTCCTACCACTTGCCCAGGAGGAGGCAGAAGTTTGTGTTACAGGTGCAACAACAACAGAAGAACAGTCACAGCTGACGATGACTGTCAGAAAAGAAGAGGGATTGGAGCAGACTTTGGAAGCTGCCCAAGTAGAAGAAGAAAACGAGCATTCTGAGGAGTGTCTCAGCATATTCAGCCAGGAAGCTGAAAGATTTGTAGCATTGGAGCTAGCAGCAAAGGAAGCTAAGGAGCAGGCAGACAAAGTTATCACTCTATGGGAGATGGAGCTAGAGATGCTGGAGGATTGGTTGAACAATCCAGGGCCAGCAAGAGAACCTACAGAAGTTGAACTGTCAGGGAAGGTGACTAAACAACAAGTCAGTCAAAGGGAGACTGCAGAGCTGAAGTCTGCAGCAGAGTGGCAACTTGAGGCCACCGATGAAGATGAAGAAGATGGCATGGTAGATCATAGCGATCTACCCAATTGTAGAAAAATTTTGCAGCTGAGGAGACTGCATGAGCAGGACCAGCCACTGGAGCAGCTGGACCAAGTGATAGAAGATATCAAAAGGCTGATGGTAGAGTCAGTAGAAACTTCCAGCGAGGAGAAGCTGGGCAGAAAATCAGCAGCAGCAGCTGTGCAACAGAAGCAGTAGCAGCAACAGAATGGAGAAGGTGGAAAGCTCCAAAGACTTATTTGGGATCCAGGAGGATTTCGAACAACTTAGAGGGGAAGCGCATGAGCAGGAGCTCATGATTTTGCAGTTGAGGAGTTTGATGCAGGAGCATCTCTCCACATCAGTCAGCCAGCTAGCCTGCCACGCCAGCGAATTCAAATCGCACGCTAAAAGAGAGGTGCAGTCCTCATTCAAATTTGAAATTGAATGTAATTAAATGCTTAGGCTGGTGAGCCATGGAAGCCGTTCCTTTGTGCAAGCTGTAGATAAGATCGGCTTTAATGCTAGATCGGCTGAGATCTAGATCCAGATGTTGGACTAGACAGCCATTTATTGTAATTGAATAGGGTAGGTAGATCTGGAGGGAAGAACTCGAAGAGCTCCCTTAGGTAAAAGAGATTTTCATATCTCATTTTGGAGGTAAGTGAGTTGAAATGGGAGAGTTGAGGAGAGCCAGAGAGAGCTCGGGAACACCATTGTAAATACAGGCATTTGCCATTTTAATATAATCAGAAGTAGTTTTTCCTGCACATGTTCTGTGTTATATGGATGTCTGTGTGTGTTCTTTTATATGTTGTGAATGTATGTATGTTAGGCATTTGCAGGGAGTCTGTTTGATTTCAGGTATGAAGGTCTTTGAGGTTTCATGCCAGGAGGATGTGACAGAGTACTGTGGTCTCTGAATACCGGTGCACTGAGGATGCACTTCTGAACACTGCGGGTTCAGACAAAGACGTGCTGCAGCACAGGAGCTAGGATCAACAACTCAGAGGAAAAAGACCTCAAGGTTACTGAATACCTTGGAGGCAAGGTTGTGTATGAGAAACACAGTTGCAGACAGAATTCTGCTGTGAATTCTGTAGAGATCTTCCAAGTGGGCATTGAGCATATGCACAAGGTGCAGTTGGAGGGACTCTGTCGTGAGTTGCAGACAGAATCACTAAGGATTCTGTAGAAGCTCTGCCAAGTGGGAATTGAGCCAGTTTAAAGAGTGCACAGAAGGAAGAAGACAGAACTGTTGAACATTCTATGGAGAAGATACTCTGCCAGGAGGGCATCGAGGAAGTGTGTAGACAGGCACAAAGGAAAGAACTCTTTGAGTTTTGGAGCTGGAAGAAGAGTCCATTGAGGGACCTTTACTGGATTGCTGAACACCCTGGAAGGCTCAGCAAGAGATTGCGTGAGAAGAAGACAGCCAAGAGGGCGTTATATTCTCCATCTGTGGGAGGAGAAGAAATAAGGAAGCCAAAATCCCTTAGGGGTCTCAGTGTTTGCAGAAGCTCAGGAGGAACCACGTTTTCACACGCATAGGTGAAGCTCAGAGTCAAGGAGTTTGCAAGAGGAAAGAGCACAAAGGTCGAGCCTTTGGGAACGTGAAATTCTTCCAAGTTTGGGAGAAAGTGTGTAGGAAGCTCAGGAGAGCATAGCAGCCGTCGGATCTCACTCAGAAATCCCGTCAGTCGTTTGATCGGGAGGAGTTGTGCAGAGTTTAGCCTCTAGAGTAGGCGCACAGAGGAAGTGATCTAAGCCATCAAATTTGGAGCAGAAATCCCATCAGTCGTCAGTTGGATAGGAGTTGCACGAGGCTTAGTAGTCGGGATATTAGCCATCGAGAAATCGGGATTCTTGAGGGCAAGAGAATCGAGACATTCCAAGTCTCGAAACACCGGAGCAATCTGGACCATCCGTTAGCAGAGACACGTGGCGGATATTGAGTTCCCGTCGACACTTTGGCACATCGAGAAATCGACATTCCCGTGGACAAGAGATCGGGGAAATCCAGGTTGAAAAACCCTGACATAATCTGGGCCATCCGTTCAGGGAGACACGTGGCAGAGATCGAGCGATCGTCGACATAGCAGTCATCAGGAAATTGGAGTTCTTGAGGACAAGAAAATTGAGACATCGAAAGTCTCAAAATCCCAGAGGAATCGAGATCGTCCATCTGGAAGGGACGCGTGGAGCAATTAGCGCCATCGGAAAAAGGGCCGACAAGGAAGCCACCCATCAGAGTTTGGTTCATCGGGAATTGGGATATCAGAGATCCCAGGAGCAAAGGGTTTGTGCATTTCAGAATCGTGAAATGCGATTTCCCGATAAGGCATAGAAGTGTGTGGACCACACAGGAGGAGGACAGGTGGTAGATTTTCGCGACGGGTGAAAGGACCATTGACAGTTCAACGATCATGAGCCATCAGAGGATCGGGGATCGGAGGATCGCGGATCCAAAGGGCATATGCATTGTGGCATGAGAAACCCTGAAACCCTGATGGGAAGCTATATGGCTGTGGTCATATGGTAAGTGGTCACATGGACCATAGTATAGCCAGGAGGGGCTAGAGATGACAAGGAAGGGCACATCGGGATTCAAAGGATCGCGAGTCCTGTGGACAGATGCATTGTGTTATTGAAAACCCCGAAGTCCCGATAAGGGATAAGACTGCGGTCATGAGGAGAGGTCATGTGGACCACGAGCTTAGCCTGGAGGGCTAATGTGCTAGGATCATATCGAGGATCGGAAGATCGGGAATCCTAAGGACGTGTGCGTTTTGACATTGCAAATGTCGAAACCCCGATAAGAGTAGCCATGAAAGGAGGTAAGGCGACGGTCGTAGAGGCAGTGGTCATATGGTGGGAGATGAGCTAGGAGGGCTAGCACATGGAAAAAAGGGCGCATCGGAGAATCGGTAATCGGGAGTTCAAGCGAGCAGAGACTCTCGACCTCGAGCATTAGGAAATCCCGAACCCCGAAATTTAACGTCGAGGAAATTGTTCACGGCGAGTGCAGAAGGCCGCGAGGGATTAGAAAGGACCTTTGGATCGGGTTTTAGCAGAGGATTCCAGTAGGGGATCTAAAGAGCCACTTCGACTCAGAAGGGGATTCGGAACGATCCTGAAGACTAAGAGGTCAGGCACAGAGACCCTACGGGGTATGTAGGAGTAGGAGCGTCGCGTCATCATCGACTCCCGAAACCTAATTTACCGAAACTCTGATGCACTCGCAAGATTTGACTTTTCAACAGCCCCTCATTCTGTCAGGACTTCGGACTTTGCGATTTCACGAATCCTAATGCAAAGAATTTGGGTCTTCACCCCACGAAACCCAAAAATGGTCAACAGAGTTTGACTCCCATGTCGATAGTGCACCACCTATCCACCCTGTTGATTCTGCAGCCCACACAATCCTTTCACTCTCGAGACTTCATGTTTCGTGATTTCGCGAGTCCTGTTGCACAAATTTCGGGACTTCAATCTACAAAACTCCGAAATAGAATTCCACAGGTAAATCCAACGACCCCTGTGGTTTGAATCTACGGCTCTACTCTTTCTGAGCTTGAACCCCTCGAAAGCACTCATCGTAACTCCCGTGCTCCTCCGTGAGATCTGACGGCTCACGAGACTTCGCGAATTCTCCACAGAGAATTCCAACCGTCTATCTCCTTCCTTCGCAAGGACTTCTGCAACCTTTTACCAAGTGCTTTTCCACGGTACTTAACCGCCTACGACCCAACTTGAAACACCTTCTCACTGTTCCAAGACCCAATCTTCCTGTGCTTCCTTCGATGGTTGTGGAGACTCTATCCCTTTTGGGTTTTCTCCAACTCTGAGTCTTGAAGAAGACTCCCGCACGCACTCCTTATAACAGACCTCCAAACACTTCCAAGTGTTGAACTTCCCTCGACTCTGCACACACCTTGAATGACTCCTGTGCCCAACTGCACTTTTGAGGGAATGAGAACAAAAGCTATCTTTCCTAAGCTTTCAGAGACAAACCTCTGAACCCTTTGTCAATGCACTCCTTGCGGACAATTCAACTGCACTCCTTGCAGGAACTCTTGCTTAGATAGAGAAACAATTGAAACTCATTTCCCTTACTCTCTCTCTCTCTCTCAGATTTCAAATATTCAATAAGAAATCATTCATACATAGCATAAAAGAAATTGCATGACAGAAAGAGTAAAACATTCATGAGAATAACATTCAAAAATGCATACACAGAGAATATTTGAACACCATGAGTCTGAATCAAAGCCTTCTTGTATTAATCCAGAACTTCTGTACATGGAATTCGGCTACATAGCTCTCTGCTTCTTCTCTTCTATGCTCTATGCTCTCAATTTGCATCCTCCTTCTATGTTACAATTACACAATGAGGGTGTCTATATCCTGTTTTCCCTCTTTTGCTCTTAAACTGTCTAATCTATAATTAAATTATATCTACTTGTATTAACTACCATAAATGCCTTCTACCTACTAAGGATGAGAGCGGATCACTCAAGGTTCATTTACATTTTACAAGTGTGCCTCCACTTGATGGCTTCATTAATGATACAAGACATTTCAAAATTTGTGTTGGGCGCTTTTCTAGCCGTCTTTTATCTCTACACTGGCTCGCTTGAGATGCTCTTGCATCATATTCCCTTGCTCGAAAATTTTCATGGGCTCCTATCCATGAGATCGCATATGGTGTGCCTATGGATCTCTACTTCATTCTCCTAGTTTGCATCTTCAACTGGATGGCCCTTCCACTTGACCAAATATTCAAAGTATTTCTTTCACCTGGTCTTCTTGCCGATCCTTTTGCCCAGTATGCGCTCCATCTGCAGCTTTTCTGCAACTGGAATATGCTTTGTCCACTGGATCTCTGACTGTTCATTTCCCATTCCTGCTTCCTCAACTCTGATACCAAAAATGACGCAACCCCTCCTCAACCCGCAGGTCGGAAGGTCACGTACTCAGGATCTTTCTTCCTACACTGGCCCGAAGAGCTTTCGGAAATGGCTCCTCTATTTCCCTTTCGGGAAACTTGCACCCACAATTAACTTCGAGAAATTTCCCCTTATACTTCGGGAGATCGGACTTCGCACTTTCGCGAATCTGGTGGTCAAGCGCCTTGTTTCTCAATCTATGAAAACCTGAAAAAAGTCAACGCTTGACCTTTTCTCTTTCTATTTCGGATTTCTCCTTATCGCGATTTCGGTGGTTGCGATGCCAAGTAACTCATCTCCCCGAATCTCGAAACCCGATTTACCGAAACTCCGATGCTCTCGCAAGCTTTGACTTTTCAACAGCCCCTCATTCCGTCGGGACTTTGAACTTCGCGATTTCATGAATCCTAATGCAAAGAATTCGGGTCTTCACCCCACAAAACCCTGAAATGGTCAACGGAGTTTGACTCCCATGTCGATAGTGCGCCACCTGTCCACCCTACTAATTCTACGGCTCACACAATCCTTTCACTCTCGGGACTTCGCATTTCATGATTTCGCGAGTCCTGTTGCACAAATTTTGGGACTTCAATCTACAAAACCCCAAAATAGAATTCCATGGGTAAATCCAACGACTCCTGTGGTTTGAATCTATGGCTCTACTCCTTCTGAGCTTGAACCCCTCGAAATCACTCGCCTTAACTCCCCTGCTCCTCCGTGAGATTTGATGGCTCACGGGACTTTGTAAATTCTCCACAGAGAATTCCGACCGTCCATCTCCTTCCTTCACAAGGACTTCTAAAACCTTTTACCAAGTGATTTTCCATGGTACTTAACCGCCTGCGACCCAACTTGAAACACCTTCTCACTGTTCCAAGACCCAAACTTCCTGTGCTTCCTTCGACGGTTGTGGAGACTCTATCCCTTCTGGGTTTTCTCCAACTCTGAGTCTTGAAGAAGACTCCTGCACGCACTCCTTACGGAAGACCTCCAAACACTTCCAAGTGTTGAACTTCCCTCAACTCTGTGCACACCTTGCACGGATCCTGTGCCCAACTGCACTTCTGAGGGAATGAGAACAAAAGCTATCTTTCCTAAGCTTTCAGAGACAAACCTCTGAACCCTTTGTCAACGCACTCCTTGCGGACAATTCAACTCCACTCCTTGCAAGAACTCTTGCTCATATAGAGAAACAATTGAAACTCATTTCCCTTACTCTCTCTCTTTCTCAAATTTCAAACATTCAACAAGAAATCATTCATACATAGCATAAAAGCAATTGCATGACAGAAAGAGTAAAACATTCATGAGAATAACATTAAAAAATGCATACATAGAGAATATTTGAACACCATGAGTCTGAATCAAAGCCTTCTTGTATTAATCCATAACTTTTGTACATGGAATTCGGCTACACAGCTCTCTACTTCTTCTCTTCTATGCTCTATGCTCTCAATTGGCATCCTCCTTCTATGTTACAATTACACAATGAGGGTGTATATATCCCGTTTTCCCTCTTTCACTCTTAAACTGTCTAATCTATAATTAAATTATATCTACTTGTATTAACTACCATAAATGCCTTCTACCCACTAAGGACGAGAGCGAATCGCTCAAGGTCCATTTACATTTTACAAGTGTGCCTCCACTTGATGGCTTCATTAATGATACAAGACATTTCAAAATTTGTGCTGGGTGCTTTTCTAGCTGTCTTTTATCTTTGCACTGGCTCGCTTGAGATGCTCATGCATCACATAACAATGGGATTTTTAGATTAGATGCATTCTCGTATAATGTGGGAGATTGCCTCTTCGATGCATTTCAAGTTCTATTGCATTTTAGTTATTCCTTGAACGAGTTGCGCAATGGATGGATAGATCATTTCTTGGTCTATTTAGAAAATGGTGACGTTGAGGCATTAGAGTTGTATCAATACAAATTGGCATCTGATTTTCTTTTCCAATTGCATGGAATACATGATGTTAGTACGTATTTTTCAAAGATGCGGTTGTCTGCATCTGCAACTCTGCCTACATGGGAGGGGACTTTGGGGAGATACATTTTGTATATAGTGGTTGGCCAAGTGACTGAATATATCAATTGGAATTCGGTCATTAAAAAGAAAAGAAGATATGTACTATTCAACAAAACTACATCTAGGGATCCATATTGCATCTTGTTCCATGATGCCAATCCTCTAAGTGGTCATTATGAACCACTAATATATAGAAAATTATCCATACGCAATCTTGGAGGACCTGGTATTTACTTGTCCCTCACCTGCAAAGACCTTCAATCGCATTGGAAACGAATTATGCATCATATACACTCCCATGGATTGCATATAGCAACAACTATTACATCTACCTGTGGAGATAGTCTGTTCAATGCAATTTTCTATTTGATAGAAACAGAGTTTTATGTGGACTCACCGTGCCTTTACATGATGCAATCCTTTTGCAATGCAATTATAAGTGGCAGTCAACATATGTTTAACTTCTTTCATGAACACCTTTACCATATCTCATAGAAAGCATGTCGATAATTGGAAGTTGGAAACAATACCTTGTAAACATGACAATCCCATATGAGAAAGGAAATGTAGAGGGTGGCACATTCTGTTTACAATGGATATCTATCATATTTAGAGTAAGTATCCAGGTCTGGTCAACCCTATCAGATGGTATTGTTCATTCCTATTGTATTGATTCAAACTACGATCGGACAATTGACATCATATCGTCGAAAACATATACGCCACACATCCATTATCAACCTTTGATAAGAAATACTTCCATTTAAAGATCCACTGTCCATGCCACCCAAACTACATCGAATCTGCATAAGTGTCACATACTATCTAATCAGGATGAAACTCATCCCAATTGTTATCAGGTCATACATAGCTTAAACAAAAAACGTAGACTAACTTATCACAACTTGAAAAAGGTCATACGTGAAAGAAATAAATGCATTGGTGCACTTCCTTCTAGACCTCTGGGTTGTACAATGGGTCATCATGAGGTGAAAGGGATCTCAACCAAGAAATACAAACTCACATATCACAACCTAAAAAAAATTGTGCATGCACAACATGCTCTCATTTTCGCACTTTCTGCTGAACACAAACATCACATGTCCAATGACAAAGAACATCACCGTTTGCACCATCAAAATGGTGAGGAGTAAATTCTCATAACAAATGTCGATTCCACCTTCAACATGGCTTGTCAACAAGTGAAACTAGTTTCCAGTGGAAACCATAAGTTAACCTATTGTTAGCAACATTTCTTGTACAGTGATGTTTTCCTCTCCGATTTGAGGCCTCTGATGTAAACGCATGGAAGTGGGATTTTGAAAGCTGGTCAGGTGAGTTTTATTCAAAGGCCGCAGCCATAAGCGTCGAGTGCAGCTCACAAAAGAAGTCCAGTTCGGGCTAAAATTAAGCGACGAAACAGATCAGCGGTCATCGGGATTTCGGGGCTATAAAGTTACCCGATATATAGCGTCAGAAAAAGCGCCCTTATTTCAAGACTAAATCTGGGTCGTCCGATCCAGTGGTGCATGACGCAAGATCTAGTCAAGTTGGCATATCGGAAGTCGGGAGTTTGAGGGGTAAAAGTCCCTCGTCATCTTGCATCTCGAAACCCCGAACCCCGAAATGTCGATAAGCGCCTTTGAAGCTGGGCCTGTGGTCCTAGCACCCGGTCACGTCAAGTGAGCCTGATCATGGAGGCAGCCCCTCTTCTAGCATCAAATTCCATCTCAACCATTCCTCTGGAGGACACATGGCGTACATTCGTGTTCTCGTGGTTTGATCAATCGGTATTTTAAGAAGCATTGCATCGTGAACCCCCAATGCCAGAAATCTCGAAAGAGTCTAGACCGTCCATCTAAAGGACACACGGTGCAATAGCGGACCCCCTTTTGTCACATCCCCTGCTTACTGCCTTCCACCATGTGTCTTCCCCTATCATATCTCTCGCTCCTCTTCTACCTTTCGCTACTGTCCACCTGTACCTCCATACTCTTCGCCACTTCCACCTGTGTTGTGACCTCAGTCCCCAACCTGTCGCATTGCGGCCTCATTGTCACCTTCTCACGATACATTGCCTCACCATATGGTGTCCTAGCTTCCGTTTCTTCGCCACCTAGTGCTTCCACCTCAACGCCTCTCGTCTCACCCTCATCCATGTCCTCCATAGGGGTCCCCTCATAGCAGTCCAACAAAGAAGCATCCAAAGAAAATCCGCCACGTCGTCCAAATACAAAGTTGTCCGAGGCCATTCCCAATTTCAAGGAAGCATTTATTGTGGTATTTGACGGTGGTTGAACGTTATCCTCTTCCATAAATAGAAGGCCAGGAAAAGACCAAGCATAGAGGCAGACTGAAACCCCATATTGATAGAGATTGCATCTGACGAACGACTGCATGGGCAGTCTGTCCAACGTCTTCGTACACCGCCTGATAGAGAAGCTCCCCAACGTCAAGCATTGAATTCATGATATGATCGCGTCTTCAGCGCCTGAGTCAGCTACAAGTATATGTAGGCATTTTCACCATTTTGTAAAGGATCAATGGTTGAGTGGAGCTCCCTACTGTAATGTTTTAGCAGCTATTCTAGCTTTCAGCTTATGCATCTGTATATGAGATTTCTTATTTTATGACAGACAGTTCTTTTTACTCCGTCTAGTTTTCATCTCATGCTAAGAGGGTTCGTAAACGACTGACTTGTGCGAATTATTGCAGTTCTGTTATGATAAATGATTTATTATTACATAATTGTGTCCTCTAGCTTTGCATTTGAATGTAAGCCGATCTTGTGTTTAAATGCCTTCTTCTACAGTCTGTTAGAAACTTTTTGTTTATAACAGACCTCGACTTTTCTCTTGTATAAGTCTTCCGCCTGTTCACCCTTGACTATAGCTCACTGTCTAAAATTTACGCAAGACCTCACTTGCTCAAGCATACCTGGCCTGGTTTCAGAGTTGGAACACTATTGTTTTGAGTTTACCTCCATTCGATCACCCATCTATAAACAACCGTGACATAAAAATGATGGGCATCGGGCTCTGCTCCTGCTAGCAATCTAGGAGTGACTTATGTCGCCAACATTTCTGGTGCCGTTGTCGGGGACGAAGTTGAAGATTTTCCCTGGGCACGAACGACATTAAGCCTCTGATTCTGAAGGTGCATCAGACATCAGAGCCCTTTGAGATTGCTACTGTGCACCTGGCGACTCCACTGTGGTGACTCCAAGGTTTCCACATCACTTTTTCAGCTGTGGCTACTGTTAACACACCTGAAAGCTGACCCTAAGGAGCTTTCTCGAGATGGTTTCAGCAGCTGCTTTCTTAGCCTGAGAAGCTTCCTGGGGTAACAACAACGTTAGGATCTGGCCTTTAATGGTGAACAAAGACCAGACACATTCAAAGCTGTGCATCTTTCACCTGGCGACTCCATGGTTCAAGGATTGATTGGCGACTCCACTGGTTAGATATGGAGAAAATACTTGCTCGCAGGTTTGCTCCTTTTAATTTTTCTGCTATTCTTGGTTTTCCTAATGTTGTCCCCTCTCTGGATGAATGGGGTGATTATTTTCCCATATTTGGAAAATGTGAAGAGGAGAACCCTGCTCAGCACCTCAGTGAGTTTCATGAACTCATGCATCAGTGGGAGATACATCATGAGGATGTATTACTGAAAATGTTCATGTTCTCGTTAGCAGGGGATGCACGTAGATGGTATCATTCTTTACTCCCTGCTAGCATTTATTCACTCAGTGATTTCCATGAAGCCTTCACTGCCTATTGTCAGGATTTTTATCCCTCTGTGTTATTTTTTCATAACTGTAGTGAGGGATACCACAACTCTATACTAGATAAAGTTGTTTCGGACATAGGCTGTGAGGATGATTTTGACTACCTGGACCAAAAATCATTCCTTTCTCCTCCCCATTCGTCTGCATCAGAGGTGGGTTATGAAAGTGATGAATATCCCAGGGAGGAAGAAGACACCCTGAGTGAGCTGAGGGAACAGGTGAAGTATCTCTCTTTTCAATTAGAAAGGTTGAAATCTAAAGACTGTGCAGAGGATTTTCTAGCCTGGGAGGGAAAAGATGACCTGAGTGAACTAGTGGAGCAGATGATATTCCCCACTCCTCAGTGTACAAAATTGGAATTTGAAGACAGCGAAGAGGATTTTCCAGTCTTCGAGGCAGATGATTTAAGTAGCTCTTTTGTAGAGATTATTGAAGATTTCTTGGACGCGTTAGCATCTGCCCCCGATGAGCCTGTTGTCTCAGAATTAAACGAAGAATCCATTATGGAAGAGGATTGTTCTTTCTTGCTTCACGAGATTTCCCATGATGTATTTACATTTGGGATTGAAAGGAAGGATCGGGAGGCCGTTCCCTTTTTACGAGATCGGGGAATACACGAAGAATATGAGGAATAACCAGAAGAGCAGATGAGCACCTATTTCATTCCAGAGCGAGTCAGCAAGCAGCCACTACCTGAGATCAATGAACCTACATCAGTTGTTCACTTACCTGTGCTTATCAAAGATATTCAGTCACATGTGAGCAACTGTGTAGCAGAGGAGGCCGCCTCTCGCCAATTCTCTGAAATTAGCCACTCATTCTATGACCCTGTCAGTAAGTACATGGAGTGGCATTTCCCCTATGCCTTGGAGCCACCCTATTTCATCTCAACTCCAGCCTGTAAGGAGGAGTTGAAGAGTGTAATCGTTCTGCTATCACAACTACACCATCTGCTGATGATCATTGACAGAAGGAAGGATCTTCTATCCAGGAAGCTGCTTGAATGGCTATGGTGGAAATCTGCTTTCACCTAGCCCCATGTGAAATATTTCATTAGAATTAGGATTGTATATAAATAAGATTTTTTGAGCATGTATTTTATTTTGTTTTGCTTTATTTTTTGGCCTATATTTTCAGAAGCGGGATGTTTTGAGCTTGAATCCATAGCCCAACAACAAGGCACTGAAGCTGTGGATTGAGTTCTTAGAGCATCACAGGGATGACTCTATCCCCCATGGAGCCTAATGTTAGTGACATTTATTGTACATGGATGTTTTCCTCTCCGATTTGAGGCCTCTGATGTAAACACATGGAAGTGGGATTTTGAAAGCTGGTCAGATGAGTTTTATTCAAAGGTCGCAGCTCGCAGAAGAAGTCCAGTTCGATCTAAAATTAAGCGACGAAACAGATCAGCAGTCATCGGGATTTCGGGGCTATAAAGTTACCCGATATATAGCGTCAGAAAAAGCACCCCTATTTCAAGACTAAATCTGGGTCATCCGATCTAGTGGCGCATGGCGCAAGATCTAGTCAAGTTGGCATATTGGCAGTCGGGAGTTCGAGGGGTAAAATTCCCTCATCATATTGCATCTCGAAACCCCGAACCCCGAAATGTCGATAAGCATTTTTGAAGTTGGGCATGTGGTCCTAGCACCAGTCACATCAAGCGAGACTGATCATGGAGGCATCCCTCTTCTAGCATCAAATGCCATCTCGACCGTTCCTCTGGAGGACACGCGGTGTACATCCATGTTCTCGTGGTTTGATTAATCGAGATTTTAAGAAGAATTGCATCGCGAACCCCCAGTGCTAGAAATCCTGAAAGAGTCTAGACCGTCCATCTAAAGGACACACAGCGCAATAGAGGACCCCCTTTTGTCACATCTCCTGCTTACTTCCTTCCACCGTGTGTCTTCCCCTGTCACATCTCCCACTCCTCTTCTACCTTTCGCTATCGCCCACCTGTACCTCCATACTCTTCGCCACTTCCACCTGTGTTGTGACCTCAGTGCCCAACCTGTCGCATTGCGGCCTCATTGTCACCTTCTCGGGATACATTGCCTCACCATCTGGTGTCCCAGCCTCTGTTTCTTCACCACCTAGTGCTTCCACCTCAATGCCTCTCGTCTCACCCTCATCCATGTCCTCCATAGGGGTCCCCTCATAGCATTCCAACAAAGAAGCATCCAAAGAAAATCTACCACGTTGTCCGAATACAAAGTTGACCGAGGCCATTCCCAATTTCAAGGAAGCAATTATTGTGGTAGTTGACGGTGGTTGAACGTTATCCTCTTCCATAAATAGAAGGCCAGGAAAAGACCAAGCGTAGAGGCAGACTGATAGCCCATCCTGATAGAGATTGCATCTGACAAATGACTGCATGGGCAGTCTGTCCAGCGTCTTCATACACCGCCTGATAGAGAAGCTCCCCAATGTCAAGCATTGAATTCATGATATGATCGCGTCTTCAGCGCCTGAGTTAGCTCCAAGTATATGTAGGAGTTTTCACCATTTTGTAAAGGATCGATGGTTGAGCAAGGCTTCCGTTTGTAAATCTTGAATGAAGCATTGTGTTATGGTTATTTCTGGACTTTTGAGACTTCTTGCTTGATGAATGTAAATTTCCTTTCATATTTTTGTTCATATTGTATTAGAGCATCTCAGAATTGGAGGATCCAGTCAAGTTTTCCTCTTAGTTTCCTGAAGCCCTGAACCAGGAGGATCTTGCGTGCAGAGTTTTTCCCCCACAGACCACCGAAAGACCTGTTGCCTGAGGTAGTTTGTTCATTCTTCTCCTAAGTCTTCCACCTGCGCATCTTTAAATCAACCCCCTGACTGAAGTTAGATCAAGACCTCAATTGTTCCCTGTGTGCCAGACCCAGTATCTAAATTTGAGTGATACCTCCCTGAGTTTTTACCCATCTGATCATCCCATTTATCAAACCGTGACATAAAAACTGATGGGCGTTGGGCTCTACTCATGCAAGCAATCCAGGAGTGACTTCCAGCGCTAACACCTACCACACGTTGAAAAAATAGATATGTGAGAGAAACAGGTGCAACTACATATCCCACAATGGTCATGATATTGACCAAGAGGGAAAAATCACATATTGTAGCCTAGAGCCAACACCATGCACTGGTAGCATTGAAAACCAACAAACACTTACTATGCATCCTTGTCTATGGAAGAGATATGCAAAACCGATCTATATGAAACAAATTAAAGACACTCCTTCCATTGCATGTGCGATTTGAGAGGAATTGAATTTCGCAAAAAACACTAAGTCTTTGACCCCTGACTTGAAAAAAGAATACCTCGGCTTGACACTAAATGATAGAAAATTTTCTAGTAGCAATATTTGTCTTCAGTGCAAACGATCACTTGAAAATGGAAAATCGCCACACTTTGCAACACCTGACCAAATAAGATGTAACACATCACTACCAGATGTAAGTACACTGACATAAATTCAAGAGAGACTTGTGTCTCTATGAATTTCATTTGCACAAATCAAACCCTGGGGCTATAAACGACCCCAAATGGGCCTAACATGATCAATTATTAATGTTCCCGTCCAACTAGATGTTGTGTAAAAATCCCTGCCACAATTCATTAGCGCTACAATGAAAAATGTTGTAGCTCTCAAAAGACGTTTGCAATACAAGAATGCATACCAGACAAGTAAAGTTTGTGTGCACATTGTCATGAAAGCATTAAAAGAATTATGTTCCATGGCCCTGTACAAAGCACACAACATTTGTATAAATGATAACTGGAACAATGTTCTTGAACAAGGAAATGAAAACTCTGCACAAACTTTTGACACTACTAGTGAATTTGATACAAGCGATGAATCAAAGAATGAAAGACCTGTTGAAACATTGATACATGGATTCACTGACTCACAACACATTCATGACTTGCAAGACAAGATTGCCAAAATTGCACCTGCTGAAGGGAAACGTCCACTTGGAATATTCAAGAACAAATTTGTTGAGGAAATGAACTTCCTAACACTGTTCTATGGAGGTACACGTCCTAGTGACATCACAAAACGATTCAACTACCAAAAAATAGTTCGATGGGAACTGCTACATTCAAGCGGTCACTTCTCTTGTCACATAACAATATTTTTTTTTTTTAAATGCACATAATAATTGAGCAAGTTCTCTCTTGCATGTGGGTATGAATAAGAAAAGGCCAACTACAAGGAAGAAATTTATTGGCCAGAGATTTCAAGTACAAAGAAAACCTAGAAAAAATCCTAGAATCTGATATTGGATACATAGATTTCAAAAACATTTGCATCTCTCCTAACTACTTGCAACAAAACAAGAAAAATATATTTGCAATGATCTGACAATTGGGAACCCAAACATTTTTCATCACATTTAAAAGTGCAGAGCATCACTAGGATCTGTTGGTGGCTACGGTGTCTGCATTGTATAGGAACAGGAAAAGGAAAAAACAAACTGATACATTGGAAAATGATGACATCGACTACCTCATAAGAAAAGACCTAGTGACATGTACTAGTTACTATAGACATAAAATAAATGCTTTGAGGAAATCGATATGTCATGATGAACCATTCTTTGGAAAAATATCAGACTACTATTTTGTGGCTGAGTTATAGCATAGAGGGAGTGAGCATGACCTCACACTGTTATGGATAAAGGGTGCATCGGTCTGTGGAAATGAAAACAACTCACAAATCGAGCAATTTCTGGACAAATACATAAAATGCAACACAAATCACTTGGATCTAGAACTTGCCAAAGTTCATAGACATTATCATACAAGAAGCTGTAAAAACTAAAAAAATTCACATTGCATATACAACTTCCCTGTGCCGCCAATGAGAACAACAAGAATCATAGAACCAATTAGTTTAGAGGACAATGTTATCATTGAGAAATCTAAATATTTGTTCACATTTCTAGAACAATGAGACTTCAATGACTTAATGAACTTCGAAGAATTCTTGGCAGAACTAAATCTAACTGAAGATGAGTACATCCAGGTGATACAATCTACACTTAAACAACCAACAATTTTCCTTAAACAAAAACTTTCACATATTTGGAACAATAGTTTCTCCAAGGACATGCCAATTATGTGGACTGCAAATACAGATGCACAGTATGTCCTCAATGCATATGCTGCAACAATGTATTGTACCTCGTACATGACAAAGGTTGACAAATCTATGACAAGTGCATTCATAATAATATGCATAGAACATGAAAAAAGTCATATTGATGTTATGCAAATGATACGTACACTTGGAAATACATTACTTAATCTTCAACAAATGTATCCTCAACAAGCAGTCCACATTGCACTTTCCCTACCTCTGAACTGTAGTTCAAGGAAATGTGTCTTCATAAAAACATCTCCACTTGACAAACACACATTCGTGCTTAAACCACCATGTTTTCTAGAACAAGAGCCTGATAATTCAAAGGACATGATATGTCGCTCTATTATTGATTATTACCTCCATTGTCCATCTCCTATTAAGCATATGTTCCTTCCAGAGTTCGTATTGCATTACAAAAAAAATGGTACACCCATATCGAAAAGAAAAAAACCAAATGTAATACGCTTTGTCAAATACAACAAACACATCAACTATGAAAACTATTGTAGAGAAAAACTATTGGTGTACGTTCCATTTTATCAAAATGAAAACACATTAAAACATAACTTCCCTACATGGGAAGCTGCATATATTGCTTATGAGACTACAGTACAAACCAATGAATCTAGATTTACATACAATGTCAATCCAACATGGGATGATTTAGAAAGTGCAGTTCATGAACTAGAAAACCAATGTTGACGAGACATTAACAAACCATAAAACAACTAGAATTCTCTGTGAGTCCTACAACTTGCAAGCAACTTTTCCTTGTCCTCGAGCAGTCGCCATTGAAAAATGTATAAATCTTGGATTTCAAGTCACAAAACATCCTTTCTTTATTGAAAATAATGAATACTACAGAGTTAGATGACTGTTGAATCAAGAACAACAAGCAATCCTAAAGGAAATTGCAAAAAAAAAATGCTTAAACATGCACACTCCTGTGCACTTGTTCCTTATAGGCGAGGTAAGAACATGCAATACATTCACAGTGAAAACACTATTCCAAATTCTTATACAAATCTATGATTCAAATAATTCGACTGACCCTATGAAACCAAAGGTACTAATAGTTGCATATACAAGAAAAGATGCATATACTGCAGGTGGAACAACAATCCACTCTGCATTTTTAATGCCTTTTAACAAGTCACATTTTCTTCTAGTCAACAAGAAAATGTTAGATACCTTGTCTAAGCTTTATGACGAACTACAACTTGTCTTCATAGATGAGGCATCTTTGATTGGAAGTCACTTCTTATATTCCATTGAAAATCGACTGAGAAACATAAAACATGTGCACACCAAATACTTTGGGGACATTGACATGATATTCTATGGGGATCTTTACCAGGCGCAACCCATCCAAGATTATCTGATATTTGAACAACCTGTTAGCAATATTTCTTGTCTCAGGATTAGGCGTACCCAGGTATGTAGTTTGCGCGGGAAGCACCCGAGCATAACACGAGAGAATCTCATTTTTTAGCAGCAAGTCAAGCGAGTGGGCAAAGTTTTTCCATCAACGGCCGAGATCCATCCATAGAAGCGGATCGACGACCATCGGGTTTTCGGGGCCGACCAGTTGCCCAGGGTTTAGCAAGGGGAAGCGCCATGGGTCAAAACGAATATGGACCGTCCGACCTCATTGGGATAGGTGGCAAGCCTGTTGGCATATCGCAGATCAGGGTTTTGAGGAGCAGGCACCCATCGTTTCATGCATTTCGAAATCCTGAACCCCGAATTTTCGATAGCGCCCAGGATCAGGCCCATGGTTCTGGCACCTGGTCGTAAGAGAACAAGCCTGGAGGAGGGGCGTTTATGTTTGTCATTTGGCCACTCGGGCCCCGAAGCATCGAGCTAAATCTCAGAAGGAAGGCATTGTGATGCTCCAGATGCCGATTCGACGTGAGCTAAATCCCAGTACCTGTTGGAGATTAATGAAGAAAAGAGAGGGTGGTTCAAACCTCACCTCGCTCATTTATTGCAGAGTATGGAGTTCCGGGCCGAAAGTCTGCTCGGGAGGGTCCCCTATAGCATTTCTCCTCAAGGAAGCCATGTCGAGTCTTCAACTTGCCAGAAGAACCTGCACACGCCAAGTCAACATTCAAAGGGTTCATCTACCTCTGGCGCGGGCCATGCCAAATTAAGGTAGCGTATGACAGAGCAATGCAGGCCAGATTTGATTGAGGTGACGCCATCCATTGAAAGTTTTGAGATGCCTCTGCTGGGCAAAAGGAAGGGAAGAGTATATGTAGGATTTTTTTCCATTTTGTAATGATCGATGGTCGAGCGGAGCTCCCTACTGTAATGTTTTAGCAACTATTCTAGCTTTCAACTTATGCATCTGTACATGAGATTTCTTGTTTTATGATAGACAGTTCTTCTTACTCCGTCTAATTTTCATCTCATGGGTTCGTAAACGACTGACTCGTGCGAATTATTGAAGTTTTGTTATGATAAAGGATTTATTATTACATAATTGTGTCCTCTGGCTTTGTGTTTGAATGTAAGCCGATCTTGTGTTTAAATGCCTTCTTTTACAATCTGTTAGAAACTTGTTGTTTATAACAGACCTCCGCTTTTCTCTTGTATAAGTCTTCTTCCTGTTCACCCTTGACTACAACTCACTATCTGAAATTTACGCAAGACCTCACTTGCTCATGCATACCTGTCCTAGTTTCAGAGTTGGAACACTATTGTTTTGAGTTTACCTCCATTCGATCACCCATCTATAAACAACCGTGACATAAAACTGATGGGCGTCGGGCTCTGCTCCTGCTAGCAATCCAGGAGTGACTTCCGTCGCCAACACAACCTATGGTCAATATGCTAGCAACGACGCATGACTTTTGGAAAGACAATATAAAATTCTTTTAATTACATACTACAATACGCCAGACAGATGAAACATTTATTGCAATTCTGAATAGAATGCAGACAAACAACCAAACATATGATGACTTAACATATGTCAATTCAAGGTGCATGGGACCTGCACCAACAGACCCAACCTTCCCTTACCTGTTCTACAAGAATAGGGGTGTTGCAATGCATAACAGGTACATGCTATCATTCATGCCTGGCGATGATAGCATCATCAATTCAATTGAGATTGAAGAAGACAACCATGGCAATGTACCATGCCATCAACATACAACCACTTTGCCTTTGCAACTTGTCCTGAAATTAGACATGCTAGTTGAAATATATGCCCGTAACTATGATTCACAGGATGGCTTGGTGAGTGGTACAGATGGAATACTCAAAGATTATACCAAAATAGAAAAAGTTGATGTCCTCTAGATTAAGTTCCATAAGCTGCATATTGGACACCAACAAGCAAACAAGTTAGCTTATCTATATATTTCAAACACTGTGTGCGATTGGACACCTATCTTACAAATATCAAAACTAGTATCGACATCGGCAAAGACAGGTCAACTGAAGATTCGAAAATAGTTTCCAATTAAACTTGCATGTGCATGTACAATCCATAGATCACAAGGGATAACACTTGATAGTGTTGTGTTAGAACCTACTGGAATTCGAATACACGGAATTGTGTACACAACATTGTCCTGTGTCAAAAGCATAGATTTCTTGTGTTTGCTAAGCGCTCTTACAAAAGATAACTTCAAAGTCAAACATAAAGTTGATGTTGAGATGAAACGCCTTAGGACTAGCGCAAAATGGCATCTACAATATGATTACCAATCCATACAAACAAACACATCTGTATCAATTCTCTCACTTAACACGAGCATCCTACATGCACATATGAATGATATACTGAATGACTATGACACAATGCAATCCGATATTCTGTTTTTGCAGGAAACATACATGACATTATGAATGAAAAACAAGCAATTTCCAAATCACAATTGCATATCAAGTTACATTACACATGGAGAAATGATATTAATGAAAAAACATGTAACAATTTTGTAGCATATGCATTTCGAAGAAAACAATGTTGAGATGGTGTTGGCAAGAGTAATCTTCCATGAATCAGAAATTGCAATATTGAATCTCTATGCCGCTATGCATGCAAAATTGCCCAATATATTGAATGTTGTTTCAAATGCATTACAACATTTACATCTTAACGAAACCATTATCATTCTAGGAGACTTCAATATTGACATGCTACAAAATAATGCTAGAACAAAAGAATTGGAAAACTACATGTGCAATTACAGTCTCTTCTTTCTTTTGGATAAGATAAACCAAGTACAAAATTCGCTTATTGACCATGTATGGTCAAATGTGCCCATTTAACAATAAATCCTCTTTATCTTAGACACATGCTGGTCTGATCACGATACAATTTTCATCGTACTTGAATTATGAAATATACATCAAACATATTACAAAATCATATTTCTATGTCTCAAATCATATCTAGCTAACTTGTTGCACAAAACCAAATTATTCAACTAGAATCATCCAACTTCTTAGTTTTTTATGGTTTGTAATAGATTTTGGACAAAAACAATTCTATATAGACACATACATGGATCAAGAAAAACAAAAGGTACATGCTTCTAACACTATCTGTTACTCTATTCCTTTGATTCTAGTTTACTATATGTAAATATTCATTGTTTTCTTTACATACCAACTTTCATTCATGTTCATTGTATTTTGCACTTTCCTTCATTGAAGAAAACAAAAAAACTGGACAAGACAAAGAACTCTTAACCAGAAATGTGGAAGAAGACATACAAAGGTGCATACTTCTACCCGTATTCCATATTTCGTTGCTTTGTATTTCATTTATTCTGTGTATATTTATTCTACTGATTTGCAACTCATTTTTTTTAATGTAAATATTACATATCTTCCTATATATTAACTTATCTTCATGTCAATTGTATTTTATGTGTTGCGACATTGAAATAAATAAAATTATATTCCATCTTTTTTACATGTGTTCCTACATAGAAACTTGGCTTCATGTCCATTGTATTCTCTGCATTGCTACATTGAAAAAAACCAGACTAGTTGAACAAGAGGATGAATCCTTATGTGCCACAGTTGAGGAAGTTGAAGTACAATCTTCCAAAAGGTATACCAACAATAATACTAAATCAAACACAATGCATGTGCTTAATGTACATCCATATCAATTATGAACAATATACAATGCGTATACATATTTATTTGTTTTCATGTTCGATGTACACATGTTTGCATCAGACAAAGTTGGGCAAGTGACATGGGCATGAGTAGTCAATCATTGCAAACATCAACACAATGACAAGGCCAAAGGTAAAGATTCATAGATTATGCTCTTGCTATGTTTAGGAAACACATATCCTCAGTTATTTATTCTACTATGCCATGGTAAATATGTTTATGTCATTTACAACACATGTTTTTTAGTTCACAAGAAGTATCGACAAGTACAAGTGAAACACCCGACATAATGCAAGGTCTAGAGACTAAGAGGTATGGTTACAAAACTCTAACCTGCATACTTTATCCAAATTGTGCATCTACTTGTACATTGATGCAAAACAAAAAACAAACAAACAAACAAACAAACAAACAAACAAAAATAAGAGGATATATATACAAACTATCATTCACATTACTTTTCCTGTTCAAAAAAGATGTCACGAGGTCTAAACTTATACCACCCAATATACTATCAATAGAATACTTGAACAACCGCTGAACCAGACAATTGTTCATCGGAGACATAATGGTCGTGTATAGCACCTACTTAGACAAGGCGAACAAAAGTAGATGAATTATGCATGCAGACATGACAACCAACGAAGCCATGATGACAATTACACTGAATATCCCTACACAACTTGTCTAGAAACATGCAGAGAAGATATTTCCAGGTAATGGGATATCCATTACAAATTCAAATATATTACCGAAAACAGTATATGACCGTGGTGATTGTGATCGAATTATATTTCTCAATGAAACAATTTTTGTTGAAAAATTTCCCACAGTTTGCTCAGAATATCATTTCATACCGGACACAACAATCAACCAATTTGCAAAGAACAATGACATTTACCCAATTGGAACCATTGGTGCAACTGTCACATTTGCAAGAAAAGTTGGCTCGCAACATATTCTCCATATAAAAGATGGAAACTCAGGCAACAACAAGGCAATGGTATTTTTTTCCATACCTTTTTTTTTTTTCCTTTGCATTGACATGCTCATATATCTCAGACATCTTAGATAACTATTGAATTGTTCCATAGTGCAACTACAATTGTTCAACACCTATGCAGATTTATTTTCCTCAATGGAACAATAATTGCATAAATGGCGATTTCCAATTATGTTTTTCAAAAATATAACGAAGAAAGGAGATGTTAAATAAAGGATCTTTCGCACAACCCAAGCAACATTTGTAACAAAATTATGAACAGACATAGTACAGGATCTCAAGAAACTAACTAGCTCCACAACTATCGTACCTATACATATACACCTCCAACAACGATTTACACAAAAAAAATGCCTTCAGTAGCTTTGTGCAACTTTTTTGTTGTACACATATATATTATATTGTTTAATATATTAAATACTATGTTCATGTGCTCAAGTTGAGGGTGTTCTGGTTGCAACAAATGCCTACTCAACCCCCTTCGATCCTGTATGTGCCAATTGCAATTCTCTTGCTTCCGCCTCTGCATTCATAAATGATGGCACAATTGATTTTCTATGATGTGGTGCAAAATTACCTTACATGTATAGTCATTGTGTCAACGCTGTCATCCGAACCCTCAACAACACAATTGTACATTGTACAGTTAGAAAACATGTATTATAATATGTGCTTCTTGGGTTGACAGAATTTCCATATGAAATATACCTGCAGAAAAAGGCAAAGACTGTCTACATGCTACGTGACTTCCACATCCATAACAAATTTACCTTAAATGAGGAAAATGTCATACTGCATATCGGCTAAACCCAGAAAAGAAAATTACATATCATGCATTGACAAGAAACAAAACAGTGTGATTTGATTCTAACCATGTTACCCAATCAAGATATGAATAAAGTTTTCCACTACCATGGCAAAGTGAACTGGACATGCATAAGATTGTTGAGTCCAGGAGTGAAAAGAACGAGGAAAAACCTCATACAAAGTATCCCAATTGTGAATAAATCAGGTCCATCGTTTGAGATGTCAGAATGGATTGCTCTTTTGAATAGATCCATTAGAAATTTTCAATAATACTACAAATTTTGCATTGTTCAAAGTCCATTAAGTTAAACACTGACAAGTTTTTCCAGAACTAGTAATGTTAGAATATTGTCAAGTCAATGCGATCTTGGTTCATAGTAATATCAGAATAAAATGTTCATAGTGATCTTGGTTCATACTAATATAGAAATTAGTGACTTTGTTGGTTCCCATTTGGGAGTTTGGTTATAGAAGGGATACAATGCCCACTCCTTTCTGATTTTTTCTTGTGTTGTGTTTGCCAAACTTTTGATCATGTGCTTTGTTGTTGTAGTTCAAGGTTCTCATGGGCCTGGTTTTTTGATTATGACTAGATAATAGATTCAAGATCTTAGCACTTTTTCTATGATATTAAAGAATATACCAGACCTGCCTTTCCTTTTAATGCAGGCTCTATGGAGCAAATGTAACATGTACTTCATTTAACTAGTTTTGCTTGATTAATGAAATTACCAGAATTATTTTTTGGAAATATTTTGAAAAAAAAAGAAAGATATGTGCTAGCTGAAGTCAAATGGAAATATGCTATCAACCACACAAAATTAAATTTCAAGTTCAACATTGTTATACTTACGCTCAAATTGACAGTATAATAACTTTATTTCAACAACCCTCCATTGATTTATATTTATCTTTTCGATGCTTCTCTTACACAAACACATCCTCAAAACTATAAGTATGACTCACTTTCTCTATTCCTTGATTGAACTTCCTGTAGATCTATGTAAACAACTTCATAGTTGATGTTGGTCCTAAATTCTACCCCTGGATTCTAAAGGGAAAAGCTAGGCCACCACAAGTTTGGAATGCTCGTTCTTTTCAATTTGTCGGTTAGTTAGAGGGTTGGTTCACGAAGACAAGAGCATGGTGAGATTTGCAAAATGATATGCATGAGGGTTCTGCTTGCCTACAGTTACACTAATGTTAGACAAGTGACATAATAAAGGTAAAAAATGGAGGGAAACAACAAACCATTCAATGAATAATCTGGTGCAGGAAGTTTAATACTTAAAATAATGTTTCAACACATTAAACAATGTATCAAAAACACAATTACTATGACAGGTTGCAACACAAACAAATATTCATCAAAGCATTATCTTTTCTCATAGGCACCCCAGGTGCCCCCTAGTCATCTGAACTGACCGATAGTTCGATCTACCAAATCAACCTCCCTATTATCGAATTGGTAGAGGTAAATATTATGGGATCTATTTTTTTTTTTTTTGTGGATCTTGAATTGGGAAAAATTGTTGGTTATTTTAGTTTTTTTAAGGCATTATCACAGTAAGAATGCAACATTATTCTATCCCACTATTATCTACAAAGTTGTTGACGTCATGTCCCTATTTAATATTGTGCATATATTAAAGCTTGTCATATTTGATTATATGCTTGCATATAAAAATGTTAAGTCATATATTTTGTCTATTGCTTATGGGTTTGAGCAAAATTTGTGACCCGAAAACACCCTTTAAATTGGAACATGGTTTATATTTGGGCCACAAAAATACAATTAAAATAAAATAATATGAATAATATTGAAATAAATATAAACCAAATCTCTTTAAACTTGAACCAAAGTTTGTCGAGCTCCAAGTATATTTCAAAGTTGATAATTTTTTTCCCATAGTTAATGTGTTTCTATCACTTGATAATTATCAGACTATGTGTTGTTGTGTGAAGGATCAAGTTATTTTCTCCCTTTCTTTTCCCTCTTCTATACTTACCCATTTTTCCCTTTTCTTCTTCCCCTTTTCTCATAGGCACCCCAGGTGCCCCCCAGTCACCTGAACTATGTTGGGTATGTGTTATATTCTTTGCACGAGTAGTAGTGTCTGAGCATCTACGCCAGGCGCGCAGGGGGTTTAGAGGGGGGGGGCGCTAGGCCCCCCCTCGGGGGGTGCAGGGGGCGGAGCCCCCTGCGCAGGGATTCGGGGGCAGCGCCCTCGATTTTTTTTTTTTCGGGACGACATATTTCCGGGACAACATATTACCGGGACGACATATTTCCGGGACCACATGATATTTAGGTGGTTTTTTCGGCACATGGTTTTTTGCCGATGATTTTCTATTTCCGGTTAAGGAATTAGGGTTTTGGACTAATCCAAGTCATTGGGTTAGGGTTTTGGATGCCACTGGCTCCTATATGTATATTTTATTGTAAACAATGTAACACAATGTATGAATATAATATATGCTGGTTTTCCCGGTTTGGGTTTCCAAGTGAAAAATCTCTGTGTAATGTTTGTATTTGCCATTGTATCTTTTCTGGTCTTTTCTGAATATCAGTTTGCAATATATATTGTACAAGGTTAGAATTTACATTTGGTATCAGAGATTTATTGGCTTCAGGGGGATGCCTTTGTCGTCAAGGGTTTGGCTCGGGACTATGAAAAGCCTTGTTACTGTGGGAGATCTGCGGTATTGTTTTTTTCAGGTGAAAAGAAATGGCAAGAAATTCGAAGATGGAGATCGAGAAGTTTAATGGGAAAGGCTTTGAGTTGTGGAAGCTCAAGATGGAAGATCTTTTGGTGGACAGAGATCAATGGATTGTAGTAGATCCAGGTACTTCACCTACAAGAACTTCTGCAGATGACTGGAAAAAGATGGATCGGAAGGCAAAGAGCACAATTCGACTGTGTCTCTCCGATTCAGTATTACTGAATGTGTCAGAGGAAGCTACAGCTAAGGATTTATGGGAAAAGTCGGGGAAGTTGTATCAGTCTAAGTCCCTGGTAAATAAACTATTCCTGAGAAAGAAGTTGTATAACTTGAGGATGAGAGATGGAGACTCGGTGGTAGAGCATTTGAATGCCTTCAATACTATGGTAAGTTAGTTAGTATATGTTGATATTAAAATTTCATATGAAGATAAATGTATCAGTTTGTTGTGTTCTTTACCAGATTTGTGGGATAGTTTGGTTGTGACCATAGGTAGTAATAAAACTTCTTTGAAGTTTGAAGAAGTGGTCTCATCCTTGTTGTCGGAGGAGATGAGGCGAAAGAATATGGAAGGACATAGCACAGATGCATTATTTGCAAGAGGACGTTCTCAGAAAAGAAATAAATCTAATTTCTCAAGTGGGAGATCTAAGTCTAAGGGTAGATCTAAATCTCCTGGAAAGTTTGGAAGGGTATGTTG
>ML790182.1:55420-92456 GCA_009831015.1 Picea engelmannii | reverse complement strand
CTTGATTGGAATGTGCTTCGTCTTGGAGTGCATCACCGGGTTTTTTGAGATACTGATGGTGCTTGTATTATCACAATATATTGGAATGGGCTCATCATACTCAACCTGTATATTTGTCAAAGTTTGTTTCATCCAAAGAACCTCTGTACAACATGTTGCTGCTGCAATATACTCTGCCTCGACTATAGATAGAGATATTGATGATTGTTTCTTGCTCAACCATGATACTAAACACTCACCCAAGTAGAACGTTTCTCCACTAGTGCTTCGTCGGTCATCAATACAACCTGCCCAATCTACCTCTGTATAGGCGATAAGTGATAGATCGTTTCCTTTTGGATAACATAATCCAAACTCTTTTGTTCCTTTGAGATATCTGAAGATCCTCTTTACTGCTAATACATGTGATTCCTTTGGTGCTTCTTGAAATCGTGCCACCTGTCCAACTGCCTACATTACATCTGGTCTAGATGTTGTCACATATAGTAGGCTGCTAATCATTGACCTGTATTGTCTCTGATCTGTAGACTCCGAATCATCATCTTTGCTCAACTTACAACTGGTTTGCATGGGAGTGATAACTAGTTTGCAATCTTCTATTCTGAACCTCTTTAGCATTTCTCTGATATACTTGGTTTGAGAAATAAAAATTCCTTGGTTTCTTTGACGTATCTGAAGTCCCAAAAAGAAGGATAGTTCTCCAAGTAATGACATTTCAAATTCATTCTGCATGTCTTTTGCAAATTTATGGCTTAACCTGTCATCATCACTACCAAAAATAATATCATCAACATAAACTTCAATTAATAAAATAATACCTTGACTTACCTTGATGTAGAGGTTGTTGTCTGCACTTCCTTTTTTGAACCCTGCCTACTGCAGATACTTATCCAGTCCAGAGTACCATGCTCTAGGAGCCTGTTTTAGACTATACAAGGCCTTCTTTAATTTACACACATAGTCTATGTTCTTTGACAACTGAAATCCTTCTGGTTGTTCAATGTAGACTTCTTCTTCAAGTTCCCCATTCAGAAAAGATGATTTTACATCCATCTGATATACTTTAACATTTTTGGAACATGCATAAGCTAAAATCAAACGGATTGCTTCCATTCTGGCAACTTGGGAAATGTATCTTCAAAGTCAATTCCTTCAATCTGTACATATCCTTTACATACCAATCTAGCTTTGTTCCTTGTAACCTATCCCTCTTCATTCAATTTATTCCTAAAAGCCCATTTTGTGCTGATCACATTCTTATTCTTTGGTCTTGGAACCAATTCCCAAGTGTAATTTTTCTCTATTTAATCCAATCCTTCATCGATGGCCTTATTCCAAAATTCATCCTTGCTGGCTTCTTCAAAACCATTTGGTTCAATTGTAGATAAGAGTGCTAGGTGTATTTGTTCTGGTGAATGGATTCTTCTTATAGTCTCAACTCTTGCATCTTTGTTACTGATAATTTGATCTGAAGGATGATTCTTCTGTACTCGTTTGCTAGGTGTCTTTGGAGATACTTGTTGAACTTTCTCTTCTATTTATGTCAGATTCTCTTCATCTTCCTCTTCTACTTCATCTTCTACTTCTTCTTCGAAAAGTTGTTCCATTGATTTGTTTTCTTCTTCCTTTGATTCTGGTCTGCCTATTTCATCAATTGTTACGTTGATGCTTTCCACAACTTTGTTTAATCCTAGATTGTAATGCTTGTATTCTTTCCTTGTACTTGAGAGTAACCAACAAGTATTCCTTTTTCCACACGAGATTCAAACTTTCCCATTCTGCCAACTTCTCTTTTGATGTAGCATTTGCTTCCAAAAACTCTGAAGTGATTCACATTTTTTGGTCTTCCTTTCCATAGCTCATAGGGAGTTTTATCAGTTTTGTTTCTAAGCATTACTCTATTTTGAATGTGAACTGTTGTATGCACTTCCTGTGTCCAAAATATATCTGTCAATTTGGAATCCATTATCATTTTTCGAGCCATTTCCTATACTGTCCTGTTATTTATTTCAACAACTCCATTCTGCTGAGGTGTCCTAGCAATGGAGAATCGCCTTTTTATTCCATGAATGCTACAGTAGTCCATAAATTCATTTGAAGTGAACTCTCCTCCATTATCAGATCTCAAGCATTTGATTCTTGAATCCATCTCATTTTCAACCATTTCCTTGTAGATCTTGAAGTTTTCAAAAGCTTCTGACTTGTTCTTGAGAAAGAAAACCGTAGTCATTCTTGTATAATCATCAACTAATAACACAAAGTATCTCTCACCTTTTAATCCCTTTGTTGTAGTTGGTCCAACTAGATTAGTATGCACAATTTCCATTGGTCTTGTTGTTGAATATTCTTTTGATTTGAACCTGGTCTTTGTTTGCTTTCCTTGTTGACAATGCTTGCATAAAGTGTTGGCTGGTTTCGTGATCTGGGGCATTTCTCTGACTGCTTCTCTTTTGTTGACTTTGAATGGGTTATCAAAATGCATGTGACCCATTCTTTTGTGACATAGCCAACTTTCATATTCCTTTCCTAGACAACACTTTTCATTTCCAATTTTACTTAACCCATATATGTTGTTTGAAGTTCTTTCAGCTGTACCGACCAATTTCCCTAAACCTTCTTTTCTTATCTCAAACTTTTGTGAATCGAAAGTAACTTTATGACCTTGGTCACACATTTGACTCATACTTAGAAGATTATGTTTCATATCTTCTACCAGTAGAACATTTTGTGCCTTCTCCAATGATTTTGGATGAATTATCATTTTCGAAGGAGACTGATCAATTTCTTTCCTTTTGTAATGTAATAAATTTTTCTTTATCACATGTCATGTGTTTTGAACACCCACTATCAACATACCAACCACATGTCTTCTGCTTAGCTGTTAGAGAAATTATGCATTATTCATTGCTATATTGATCTTGCTTTCTTATCCATGTTGTTTTCTGAGGTTCGTATCTGTGACTTTTGTTATTTTGTTGAGGTACTTTAGGAAGGACTGTCATTTTGCAATCTTTGGCCACGTGTCCAAAATTGTTACATTTGTAACATTCCACTTCAGTGCTCAAGGATTCAAACATGTTGTAAATTCTTCTTTGTGTTTCACTAGGACTTCTTGAATAACCCCTTTGTGTATGACTCTCAAAATTGTTATTGTTCCTGTTGTTAGCTCTACAATTTACAACTTTATGTCCAAAATTATTACGTGCATAACATAAACCAAAAAATATAGTTTGATACCTAGGAGTTGAAGATCTTTTGAAAGGAGGTGCTCTTATGAATCCTTCTTCTTTTTTAGGCCCATCTTTCTATTGTTGATTCTGAAATCTGAATCTTCTCGGTGGAGGAGTGTCTCTGTAATCTTCCTTGTATATCTTCCTATCCCCTTTGATTGTTTTTGCATAGCTTTTTGGATTTGTTTCTTGCTCTGTTTTTTTGGAGCTTGATCCCTTTTCTGTCTAATTGTATCCAAGTCCATACTTGTCAAGATGAGATTTTTCACTGTTGATAATGTCATCCAAAACTTTTGAGCTATTCTGCATATTTTCTTTTGAATATCCTATCTTAGTGTGACAATCTCTATTTCCAAGTTTCCAATGATCTTGTCCTTTTCTTCTAGTTGTTCTTTGAGTGCTTCTTCAATTATTTTATCTTCTTCTATTTTAACCTTCAATTTTGTGATCATTTGTTCTAGAGTGTCCTTTTTCTTGTCTAGTTCTTCTTGTAGTTTCTTGTTTGTCTTCTTTTATCTTCTGATAACTTCTATGGCACACATTAATTCTTCTCTATAGTCAAATTCCGCCTCTTCAATTTCTTCTTCGGCTTCTTCATATTATTCTTCGGAGTCTTCTTTGTCAGAGTCTTTTACTACCATGAATAAAACTCTTCCTATCTCACTGTCACTGACTTAATCTTCATCTAATGATGATATGTCTTCTTTGATGCATAAGCTTTTCTTGAAATCTTTCTTTGTAGCTCTTTTGCCTTTATATGTGTTTTTTCATTTTGAGTAACCTTCATCATTTCTCTTTTTTTTTGTGGGGACATTTGTTAGCAAAATGACCAATACCATCACAATTAAAACAAATTAAAGGAAACTTACCTCTATACCTATCGTTGGTTCCCTTGTTCAGTCTTTTGATGAAGTTGGTCACTTCTTCATCATCTTCCAAGACGTCGTTGTTGTTGTTATATTCTTCTTGTTCCTTTTTCTTTTGCTTTGATCTTTTGGATGCTTTGAAGGATGCTTCTTTTACATCTGGATTTTCCTATTCAGTTCTCATCTCATATGCTATGAAGATTCCATGCAGTTCATCCATTCTTATTGAGTTTAGATCCGATCTTTCTTCTAGTGTTGATAGCTTAGGGTTGAATCTCATAGGAAGAGATCTTAGTACCTTTTGAACAATTACAGATTCTTCGATTTCTTCTCCCAATCCTAAGATTGCATTCACTGTTTCATCGACTCGTAAGAAGTAGGCTGTGATATCTTCATCTTCCTTCATTTTAATTTGTTCGAACTGACCTCTGTAAGTTTGAAGCTTTGCTACTTTGACTTTTGAATCTCCTTCATAAATATTTTGAAGCTTGTCCCAAATCTCTTTAGCATATTTACAATGTGCAACTTTGGTGAATACCGTATCACTGAGACCACTCAAAAGTGAATTTTTGGCTTTGGAATTATTCTCACCAAGTTTCACTGCTTTGTCATTTGTTGGTGGAACTTTTGGTGTTGTGTATCCATCTACAATTGATTTTCAAACTTGAAATCCATGTGCCTGTATATATGTCTTCATCCTTATGCTCCAAAAAGCATACTTTTGTCCATCAAACTGTGGTATTCCATTTTTATACGAGTTGGTACTCTCCATGATCTACCTTTCAGTGGTTAAACTGATTTTTGAAGGAACTTGCTCTAATACCAATTGTTGGATTACTGAGAGGGGGGGTGAATCAGTAATAGCGTAATTATAATCCTTTTTCTTCAAATGTTATATCAATGTAGAATTATTATCCAATAATGAGTAGTAAGAAATAAACAATCACTCACATAAACAGTACACCAGTGTTTTACATGGAAACCCAAACTGGAAGAAAACCATGGAATGATTTTTCTTATATGTCTTGAAGAATTGCATTCATTGGAAGCACCAACTTCCTTTGTTTTCCAGCTGCAACTGGAAGGAGGCTCCAACCCCCTAGTTTCTCAGGCTACAACCTAAGGGAATCTCCAACTCCCCAATTCTCTGGTCACAACTAGTAGGAGGCTACAACCCCCTATGTTCTCCGGCTACAACTGGAAGATGGCTACAACCACCTATCCTTGCCCTGTCCTTCCACCCTAAAGTAGACGTAGAATGATGGAACCACTGTCACACTCTCACTATGAGATATACTGTTGTAAACCTTTACCAATAAATCTGAACCATGCATCAACCTATACCTCAACCTGTAATCAACCTGTACCATAAGAAAGTGCATCAACCATGAACCAACCTGTACCAAACAACCTGTAATCAACCTGTACCATACATGTACCTTAACCAAAATCCCTCATCATCATCCAAATATGATTTGTAAATTTGTAATAGACCTATTGTATATGATCACATTCTTGAAAACCTTCCTTAACTTTAACAACAAGAGACTAGAATCTTCATCAAACTTCTCACATGACTAGTTTTTGTATTAGTCAACAACCCTAACTTGAAATGATGATAACTTTGTACCTGTAATGAATAAATATTTGAAAATGATACATAGTGTTATTCAATGTTTTTTATGCAATTCTTCCAGGTTTCACTACTTGAAACCTCTCAGAAAAGGAGTTATAGAAAAAAATGGCATACCTTGCTGAAATCTGGCTTATTCTAGAGAGCGACCTTGTAGAGCATGCCCCGCACAAACTATTTATTGAATAGATATGAAACTGTTACAAAACATAATACAGATTGTACTCTAACCAAAAAAAATTGTTTCACTTAATTTGGATCTGTTATGAAGAATTTATGACATTTTTACCCGAAACACATGTTTTTGACTAGTTTCAGGACTAGCCACAAACCCTATTGTCCACAGAGTGTAACTCCAAAAATACAATGACCCACATGATGAATTTTTTAACACAGATACTTGGATATGTTTACTGAATGGAATAGAAATTTCAAGGTCTGAAGCATTATAGAAAAAATGTTATGGAAAAAATGGTGAGATGACCTGAAAAAAACATACCTTAGAAAGCACCATCAAAAGAATTTATCCTTCCTTGCATTTCGACCTTCTTTTCTTCACCTTCACTCAGAAATTTGGCTTAGATATACTTGGTTACCTAAGAAACCTATAGATATTCAATATTCTGAAGTGTGATTAAAATGAGAGAGCCTAGCCTCTTATTTATACTCTCCAAGTAGTTTCCTTAAAAACATCTTCTAGGTCATTTGGCCCCACTTTCCTTATTTTAGGGTTAACCTACTTCTAATTTCTCTATTAAATTTATTATTGAAATAATTTATTTTTTATTCATTTTGAATTATAATACAATCATTACTTCACTTTATTATTTACCTTTTAAAATCTCTTAAACCACTTTGACTACTTTGACCTTTTGGGGCTTCTATATGACATATGCGGGTCCTCCAACTTCGTAAGGCCATAAATCTCAAACCGTGAGGAGTTATGTGACATTACAAATACCACCAGAAATGGCATGGCATGTACTATCCATATATAATAGTATTATCTGAAAATATATCATAACTCATACCATTACCCATCAAACAAACTTGGGTCCGTTACCCAAACCCAGGGTCTCCAACATCTCATGGCCATAACTCTCTAACCGTGAGGAGTTATGTGACGTTCCACATACCACCGGAAATGGAATGACAAACACTATCCATCTATAATATTTTCCCTGACAAATTCACTGTCCTTCATCTCATTATTCCACAATTAAGCATGGGTTCTCTTACTCCCCAAAGCGTCTTCCCGTGAGGACTTTCACCATAAGGGGACCACTTTGGATTTCATCCATATTTACTTCTTATAAATCATGACAAAACAATAATGAGTCATATTTACATCAAACAATATTGGGTCCATTACCCAAACCTTTGTGCTACGAGGCTTTCTTCAAGGTTTGACATCAATGACAACCAACCTTAATCAACAATATTCCCACTTAGATGGCTTATCCATCACATACATTCTCAACATGTCTTCAATTACATGGTTGACTCTCTCTATCTTCCCATCCGACTGTGGATGGTATGTTGTGCTAAAGTTCATATTTGTACCAAATCCTTTAAACAATCGCCTCCATAAATTTGAAGTAAACTTTGTGTCTCTGTCTGATACAATTTCCTTAGGTATCCCATGCAACCTAACAATCTCCCTCATGTAAATTTCTGCAATATTAGTTGTTGTATGGGTCATTTTTACAGGAAAAAAATGAGCAACCTTTGTCAATTTAAACCACTACCATGATTGAATCATGTTGTCTTGTTGTCCTGGGCAATTTAGTTATAAAATCAATGGTTACCACTTCTCATTTCTTCTTTGGAATTGGTAATGGTTGTAGCAAATCCGTTGGGTGCCTATGCTCATCCTTCACTCTTTGGCATTCCATACATCTAGAAATGTAATCAGAAACATCGTTTTTCATTCCTAGCCAAAATAATTGGCTTCTTACTACATAAATTGTTTTCTAGTAACCAAGATGTCCGACATATCGAACATTACGCAATTATTTTAATACCAAATTCCTAAGTTCTTCGGAACTAGGAACATAAATTCTATTTTTATGCATAAGTAATCCATCTTCCTTCATCTCATATTCTTTAATTTTCTATTGTACATTTTCTTCTTGTAAGATTTCCTTTACCTATAGGTAATGTTGATATGTGACAACAACATCTAAAATTCTTCTCTTTAAATCTGACTGATGCATACTAACAGTTGTAGCATGCATGAGATGTACTCTTCTACTAAGTGCATCAACAAATTTATTTTCTTTTCCTTTGATATGCTTGATGTCAAAATTGTATTCACTTAAAAATTCTAGCCATCTCGTCTTCCTGGCATATAAAGTTGGTTGTTAAAAAATATATTTCAGAACACTATGGTTTGTTTCTAATTCAAACCTCTTCCTCATGAGATAATGCCCCCACATATTCAAAGTGTGAACAATGGCAGCAAGTTCCAAGTCACGTTTGGCATAGTTCCTCTCATGCTCTTAATCTTTCTGGACTCATAACCAATGACATGTCCATTTTGAGTGAGGACTCCACCAATTCCTTCCTTGCATGGATCTATACATACCAAAAAAATTCCATTTGGGTCAACAATATTTAAAATAAGATCACTAGTAAGTAATTCTTTCAACAGATTAAATTTCTCTTCACACTCTGTTGTCCATTCAAATTTAATTCCCTTCTTTTTAAAGGAAGTGATGGTATGATAAATCTTAGAGAACCCTTCTATGAATCTTCTATAGTAACCAACTAACCCCATAAAATATATTACTTATGAAAAATTATTGGGCGATGGCCATCCTCTATTGGCTTCAATCTTCTCTGGATCCACTGCAATATCTTTTTCTAAAATAATGTGTCCCAAGTAATGGATATGTTCTTGGTAAAAAGAACACCTACTAAGCTTGACATACAATTGATGTTCCCTCAACACTTCCAATACCAATATTAGGTCATGTTCATGCTCTTCCTCTGACTTAGAATAGACAAGTATGTCATCAAAGAATACTATGAAAACCTTATCCAATTAATTTATGAATATGTCATTCATTAAGCACATAAATATATCTGGTGCATTGGACAGTCCAAATGGCACGACTAAAAATTCATAATGCCCACACCTGGTTCTAATGGTTATCTTATGGATGTATTCTTCCTTGATTCTTATCTGATGGTATCTCAATCTCAAGTTTATCTTTGAAAAAATCTTTTCCCCTCTTAGATGATAAAAGAGGTCATCAATTCTGGGTAGAGGGTTCTTTTTCTTTATAGTGGATTTATTCAGCTGTCTAAAGTCAATACACAGCCTCAAGGTTCCATCCTTGTTTTTGACAAAGTGTACTGGTGTTCCCCAAGGCGAAACACTTGGACATATGTACCCTTTCTTCAACAATTCTTCCAACTACATTTGTAATTCTTTTAATTTTGGTGTACTCATTCTGTAAGGTGTTTTTGATACCGGGGAAGCTCCTAACACTAGAGAAATATATAAATATGTCTCCCTCTTTGATGGAAACCCGAGTATTTCTTTTAATACATCTTCAAATTCTTATAGTACTGAAAATTCTTCAAGGTGTGGCCCCTTTGTATTTTTTGGTTCCTCCTCATGGTATGCATACAATTGACATCCTTTTCTAAAACATATCTTCAACTGTAAGGATGAAATATCCCTTATAGATATGGGTCTTGGAACTCCTTTCACAATGCTTTGTTTTCCTTCTTCATCAAGACATGTAAATGTCTTGTTATGAAAATCTAGGACAACATGTTGCTTTTCCAACCAATCCATTCCAATTAGAATATCATAAGACTCCAATGGTATAATATTTAGATCAACATTAGTATTCACACCATTAAGACTTATGGAACAACCTATGACCATATAATGAATTCTCCTTTTGGTTCCAGTGGCTAGCTGAACCAAAATTGATTTTTCAAGATTACTTTTCTCCAAATGTAATATATCCACTATTTTAGGATCAATGTAACAATGAATTTCTCCTGAATCAACTAAAATAGAAATAGGTTGATTAATGATTTTACCTTCCACCTCGATCATATTGGATTGGTACTCTATTTGTCGATCATCTAAGGCTGCATATATTCTTCCCATGTCTTATACTATTGTAGCCTCTTGGATGTTGTGCATGGTCTTCACTTTGTCCTTTCTAAGAGGGAAATCCTTGTAGATGTGATCTTCTTTACATCCCCAACATTGGATTGCTGGTCTTCCCCTTTTTCCCAAGGAGTCTTCCCTCTTGGATTCATCCTTATCATACTGGCTGGGATGATTTTTTGGGGGGGGATATTTCTATTGAAAGGAGATTTGAATTCTTTCTTTCTCTGATCAGACTTCTCCTTCTTCTTATCCTTCCAATATTTCTGCAAATACTCTCTGTCCTTTATTTTCTCATGTAGGTACTTATCCTTCCTAATGGTGTCATTCAAAGTCCTAGTTTCATCATATTGAATCTTCTCTTTATAAAAGGATGGAAGTCCACTAAAAAATCTATGTAATTTCACCTTCTCATCTTTTATAAACCCCACATACTTTAGCAGCCCCACGAACTTGTTTTCATACTCTTCCATGGTCATGCTTCCCAGCCTGAGTTCAAAGAAATCCTACATTTTATTTTCATAGAAGTGCTCTGAAAGGTAATCCTTCTGAAAACATTTCTTGAAATGATTCCAAGTGATCCTATTCTCATTAATGTTCTCAATTTTCTTCAGCTAATCCCACCACATAGTAGATTTCCCATGTAAATGCTATGTGGTGGTCCTGGATTCTAGGTTTGATGAGTAGTTATGAAATTGAAAATACCTCATGATTCCAAGAAACCATGCCTCAACATCATCTTCCCTTTCTCTTTCACCATCAAAGGATGGTGGCGTAAGCTTCCCTGACTCTCCTTGAAAATTGTCCAATTCATTTCTTCTTATTTGGTGCCTAACAAGAGACATCTCTAGACTACTTATGGAATCGAGATGCATAAAATTTCCTTGTTGAGTAGGGAGGTGAGTGATGTCTATGAGTTCTGCTAGCCCTTCTTGAATAACCAATTCTTATGCGTTCATCTCTTTTTTCATGAAATATTCCCTCTTCCTCTTGTTTTGAGTTTGATCCATTCTTTGTTTGCCTCTACAACTGATTTAATATTTCATCACTTGAGAATTTATCTAATTTTGTTCTCTTATTAGTCTCTCATTGTCTTATTTGTAACTCTGCACTTCTATTTTTAGGCTTCTCACAGTCTCTATCAACGTTTCTTGCTCCCCTCTAGCCTGGTGTCCGTTGGATTATGTCTCTGCATTAACAACAATGATATTTTGACCTTTGGCCTCTTTATCATGGCTAGAAGCTCCCTCTCCTTCTTCCATATCTTGAATGCATTCTTATACTAAACTGATATGTTTACACCCCCTAATTCCACAAAATGTGCAACAAACCATTTTGTTAGAATTATTCATGAAGAATATATTATCATTCTCCATATTATAACAATTCCATGTTATCCTCCTTTGAATCATATTTCCAATGACTATAATCTTGCCCCAATTTGATATTTGAGCTGAAAGTTATGGCTTCTCGAAAAAAAATCACTTTTAGCCCCTTTTCTTTTGTTTTGCAATAGGATCTTGTCAAAATATCCCAAAACTCCTTTAGTTGGTATAGAATTCAAAATATGCATAGGCACTTCCTTCAATCCACTTTCCTTGTGACCATGGATCTAAACCATGGGCTTATTCACTCTTTAGCTCCTTCCTCTATATTATTCTACATAAGAGCTTGTTCAAACACAATGTCTGAGGGATTAGTTACTACTAGGCCCTTCGCACCTCTAGTTGACCCCCTTTACCTTATCATGAGACCAACACTAGGACCAAGTCCTCTGGACTTCATCCTTCATCTATCCTCCCTTTTCAATCTCCCAACTTCTCTTGGAGTAAAATTCATCAAAACTAGTAGATCAGATCGTCGATATTTGATCTCCCATCAACTACATGATCATGGATCCTCTGGAGGCTTCAACAAGATCGACTGTCATGACTTAATCGAACATTGATATGGATGGACTTAATCAATTGGGGACTCGACTCTCCAGGACTCTGAAACATTACAACTTCCAAGTCGCCAAAATTCCCTGGAGTGATACTCGTCAAAGATCTTACCCTATCCTTCCACTATTAAATTGGAAGATCACGAGAACTCTTGGAGGGTATCAAATCAATGGACCACATGAATTCACTACTCCAGGACTTTGAGACATTACCAATCTCAAGTTGTTCAACTTCCTCGGAGTGATACCTGCCGAAGTGGTCATAATGTGATGATGACCTCTTATCATTTGTTAATGCCTCCACTTACGCTATCCTTCCACTAGTTGATCCAACAACCATGACTTAATCAAGCGTCGAGATGAGCGGTCCTTATTCATTTCAGGACTTTGGTGCTCCGAGACTCTGAGATATTACAACTCTCAAGTCGTTCAATTCCCCCGTTGTGATATATTTAGAAATGCTTACACCATCCTTCCACTGCTTGATCTAATGATTGAGAAAGGTCCTAAAGAGATCTTACATTGATGGTTTGCGTGAATTTGCAACTTTAGTCTTCAACACATTCACTGGTAAAGGCATTGGAAACCCCCGGAGGACATACTCCTAGAGATGACATGGCATGTTGATGTCACCTATGGTGACATGGACCCATGGCATGTGTGTCATGTGTCACTAAAAAATGAACAGGTTAGGGTCCAAAAGGTACTGAATTTGAGTGACATGTGTCCCCACACGGTACCTTGATCACATGGCATATGACATGTCATCAATCGAATGGATGGTCCACCATCTCGATTCTCTACTCCAGATATGACAGTCTACATTACTCCTGAATTCTTCCCTCAATCTAACGGTCGACGAGATTTTGGGACTTCGGCACCCAGAGACTCTGGGTTATAGAAGTTATAAAATGGTTATATTCTCCTGTAGTTAACTTCCCGAAGTGGTCAATGTCGGATGACCTTGACCAACGACTAAGATTTCACTCGAGCCTCCTATCAAATCGAACGGTTGATGAGACTTCGCGACTTCGGCCTTTTCCATGCTTCTTCCCTATCTCCCATAATTACCGAAGTGACGAAATTCCATATTTTTCCATCTCTTACTTGGATTCGATCAATGAATGTGATTGCTCCCGAGATCCAAAAGGAACGACCATGACTCTATGATACTTCAAAAAGGATCGCTTTCTCCATGATGCTTTGGCTTCTGTGCGATCTTTGTAGTGTTATCTTTCCTGAGGTTTAACATCACAAGGAGATATCCATTTTTAACCATAATACCCTATCCACAGTTTTTGATGTAGGAGCATTGTTGGAAAGCACGTGGAGCAAGACCTATCAATGTCTGGGAATCTGTATAGGAGCCAACACTGACAGTTGTAGCATATATTTGATATTTTCCTTAACTCAACGCCGAAATTTATCTTTTGAGGCACGCTTGAACCCAGAGTCGAAATTACCCTTTGAGGCACGTTTAGATAATAGCGAGAGGAGCGGGAGTTTCCATTATGACTCTGGAATGCGACCGATCCAAGATAGTCATAGGATAGTCTTAGAGTAGACACATAGTTAAGGGGGAAACCCTAAGAGCCCTCTGATATATAGAGGTTTTGTACGTCCAAATGAGTTTAGTTAGTTGTTAGTCGGGAGTTGGCTGGAATAGAAGTTAGGAGAAGATTTCAATAGTTTTTGGTTTCTCATTTACAGTTGTAACCATTTTCACTTATGAATAGAACAAAAGAAAATGGATCAAATGCATGGTGTGAACATTTTTTGCAATTCTCTTTGTTCGTGTTTTTATGAGTGAATAGAACTGTGAACGTTAAGATAAGTTTCAATTTTTTATCTTTTGTTGAAGTAGTGTAAGGTGTGCACACAAAATGCAAGGAGTGTGTGACAGAATCGGTTTCAATTCCAAAGCTCAGAAGAGATAACACAAAAATTTTCCTTTACAAGGAGTGAAAAGAGACCGGTACAAGGTGTGCACAGTCATCCACAAGAAACCAAACTCTTGCGTAAAGGTCTATTGCGAGGAGTGCACAGAGTCAAGGTTTGACTCAGTGTCAAAGGGACTTTGTGAGGAGTCGAGGAATCATAAAGGAAGAAAGCCAAGAGGTTGAAGGGAGTTTTTGTTCTAGAAATACTTCGGGTGTGAGTTATCGAGATCCCTGAGATGCAAGGAGTGCACAGGAAATCAAAGTCCTTAAAAGACCAATCTCAGGAGGGGTAACACTTTTCATAAGTGTTCAGGAGGCCTAAGAATCGAACCTGTTGAAGGAGCAAAGGTTTGAAACGTTTGGACACCCATAAAACCTTCTAAATCTGAGGAAAGGGTAAGCCCAAAGGAGGAGAGATATCAGTCATTTGATTCAAACACAAGAGAATCAGAATTGTCCATCAGGAGGGACGCGTGGTGAATTCCCAACATCTCGCGGACTCACACTTAGGGAGAGTCAAATGGTAGAGCACCAAGAATTCATGAAACACAAAACCATGACTTGATCTAAGCCATTGGAATTAGGAAAGATCTAGACCGTTGATTGTCCAGGGTGAAATATCGAAATTTTGGGGATCGGAAGATTTGAGGTGAAAAGTATTTCGACTTCGCGAAACACTAAGTCCCGAAATCATCGTGACTGTTGGATCGGGGGAGGATTCGGACCATCAGACCTCAAGCATTAGTGATTTCAACTATTGGGAGAATGAAGGCAAGGGAACTTCGAAGTCGCAAAATGGGAAAGATCAAATTGATTGCAGCCGTCGATCAAGGGAATATCTAGATCGTAGATCTCGGGTCATCACAATTCCGGCTATTGGGTGAATGGAGATAGCATCACTCCCAGGGTCACGAAACATAAAGTCGTGATGTGCCTTTCACTCAAGCGCATGGTCACAGCTGTGGTAACAAGGGAGAAATGGCTTAGCAGGGAGGAGTTAGCGTTCGTTTGGCATTGAGACTGAACAACGTCCAGGAGAAGGTTTGTGGGTCTCATACAACCTACGCCTTAGGAGCAAGGACATGTGTAAGTGGGTTTTGGGTCTAGTAGAGTCTTGAAGGGTCAATCAGACCCATTTTCTTGATCGATCCTAGATCGGGACGTCACGCAACTCTTAGGAGAGAAGGGGGGTCTACATCAAGTGGTATCAAAGAGAGTTTATGTCTGTAGACAGCAAACATAAGAGAAGGAGATAGTCCGATACCATCAAGGGGTATAAAAGGTTGAAGTTTTTCTTGCAAACAACAGGCAAGGGAGAAGAGATAAGAGAACTCGAGGTTGTACTCTGTGTGTGATAGATAGTAGACACAATGCCATTGAGGAGACGAGGAGAGCAACCTTTATCCAATCGAGTTGTAGAAAGGGAGATGCGAGAAATCCGTGCAAGATTATAAGTGATGGAGACAACGTAAAGGAGATCACCTGATACTGGAGACATCAGCGATGCAGAGAGCGAAGAAGCTATTGGTGAGAATGTCATTGAAGAGGATGTAGGAGAGGAGGTTTTCGAGGAACTCTTGCTGAGAGAATTTGATAGATTGGGAGGCAGAGCCAAGATAGAGGTCCCAATGTATGAAGGAAATTTATATGCCAAGGATTTGTTGGATTGGATAAGGTCCATGGACAAGAATTTTGACTATGAATATGTCGATGAAGAGAGAAAGGTGAAACAAGATATCAACAGACTAAAGGGACATGCATTGTTGTGGTGGGATGAACTACAGGCTGAAAGGAGAAGCAAAGGAAAGCAAAATATAAAGAGATGGGACAAAATGGTAGCCAATATGAAGGCTAAGTTCATGCCCAAATATTATCAGATCAATCTGTTCAGGAAAATGTAGAACTTGAAATGGAAAGGGATCACAGTTAAGGAGTACACAGAGGAGCTCTATAGGCTGAACATCAGAACTGAACAAAGAGAGAGAGATGAAGAAAAATTTTCCAGGTATATAAATGTCCCGAGATATGAAATCCAGGATGATCTCAGCATGATGTCAGTAAGGACAGTGGAGGGTGATTATCAGTTTGCGCTGAAGGCAGAGGAGAAGTTGGCCAGAAAACAAAACCAGTGACGGAGAGGTAAAAGCTCAGTCCCGAGCAAAAATAAGGTATTTACCCATGACAGAGAACATAAGTCTAAGGAAGAGACTAAGAAACCACACAATCACTTGGAAAGAGGAGGAAGTTCTCAAGAAATACAGGGTGGTGGAAGAAATTCTTCCATAGAAAGAGGAATAAGAGGAGGAGGAGAAGTAAAATGTTATGCCTGTGGAAAGACAAGACACATGTCTTGGGAATTCCCCAAGAAAAAGAAAGAAGGAGGAGGCGAATCTCACATTTCAAAAGAACAGAGGAGAGATGTTGAGGCAGAAGGGGTAGAGGATGGAATATCCCTGATGTTGAGGAAGGTTCTCTTAAAACTAGAGGCAGAAGTTGAGAGACTAGTGCAGAGGAATAGTCTCTTAAGGACAACTTGCAAAACTAAGGACAGAGTATGCAAGGTGATCATTGACAGTGGGAGCACTGATAACTTAGTATCCACAGAGATGGTGGATAAATTGGAGCTAGAGACAACTGCACATCTGAAGCCATACAAAGTCTCATGGTTGCAGAAAGGACACCAGGTAATGGTTACTAAACAATGCTTGGTTGAATTTAAAATAGGAGGATATAGAGATGAAATTTTGTGTGATGTAATTCCCATGGATGTATGTCATATTCTGTTGGGAAGACCATTTCAGTTTGACAGGAATTTCATTGAAAATGGGAGGAAAAATACATACACATTAGAGAAGAATGGTAGGACACAAATGTTGTTGCCAATAGAGGAGAAGAAAGTGAAGGAGGAGGCCAACACAAGCATACTCCTCATGAGCGGGAAGGAACTCTTGAAAGAGGTCAAGGATGAACAGGAGATGCAGTTTGCTATGGTGAGGAAACCCAGAGTTATCCTTACAAGTACTTTGATGGAGGATTTTCTTGAAGAAGTTCAGGAATTGTTGGATAATTTTGCTGAAATAGTGGTGGATGAGCTGCCTAACTCATTGCCACCCATCAGAAGTATCAGTGACCATATTGATTTGATACTAGGAGAAAGTCTTTCAAACAAACCAGCATACAAATTGACACCTCGAGAGAATGAGGAAGTGAAGAACCAAGTCCAAGAATTGTTAGACAAGGGTTTGGTCAGAGAAACCTTGAGTCCATGTGCAATATCAACTGTGTTGAGTCCAAATAAGGACGAAGGATGGAGAATGTGTACAGACTCGAGATCCATTAACAAGATCACCATCAATTATAGATTTCCTTTACCGAGAATGGATTATTTAATGGATTTCTTAAGTGGAGAAAATTTATTTTCTAAGATAGATTTGAAAAGAGGATATCACCAAATCAGAATGAGAGAAGGTGATGAGTGGAAAAAACCCTTGAAGACAAATGAAGGTCTTAATGAGTGGCTTGTTATGCCATTTGTCTTAACAAATGCCTCGAGTACTTTTATGAGGCTGATGAATGAAATATTGAAAGATTTCATTGGCAAGTTTGTGGTTGTGTATTTGGATGATATACTGGTCTTTAGCAGGACTAAAGAGGAGCATTTGAGGCACCTGACATTTGTAATGAGGAGGCTACAACAGGAGAAGCTATTGATAAATCTGAAGGACTCTTTTATGAAAACATAACTCATTTACTTGGGTTTTGTGATCTCTTCAAATGAACTGAAGATGGATCCAGAGAAGGAGAAAGCAATCAAAGAATGGTTGTCACCAAGGAGCATGTTTGAGGTAAGGAGCTTCCATGGATTAGCGAGCTTCTATAGGAAGTTCATCAGAGAAATCATTGGAATTTGTGCGCGGATGATGGATACAATGAATAAGAAGAACAAGTCTTTTAAATGGCTAGAGGAAGCCAAGAAGAGATTCAATATACTAAAGGAGAAAATAACATAACGACCAATTTTGGTCTTACCAAATTTTGGAAAAACATTTCAGGTGAGATGTGACGCAAGTGGAGTTGCAATTGGAGCAGATTTGAGTCAAGATAATAGACCTGTTTCCTATTTCAGTGAGAAGATGAATGAGACCAAGAGAAAATATTCCACATATGACAAGGAGTTTTATGCCATAATTCAAGCCTTGAAGAAATGGAGACATTATCTCGTCCCATAGGAATTTGTCTTCTATAGTGATAACCAGGTTTTACAATTCATAACCAAGCAGGAAAAATTGAATCAGAGGCATGCAAAATGAGTTGATTTTATGCATTATTTTAATTTTTTCATCAAACATATCGCTACAAATGATAACAAGGTTGTTGATACATTAAGCAAGAGATGTTTGATTCTGCAGGAATTCCAGGTGAAGACCTTGGGGTTTGAACAACTTAAGGACATGTATTGTGATGATACAGATTTCAAGGAAGCATACGAAGCATGTGTGAAACTTGTGCTAAGAGACAAAAGATAGTGGACAGAGTACATGATTCAAGAAGGATTGTTGTTCAAGGGAAATCAATTGTGCATACCAAAATTCTCAACGAGGGATAACCTTTTGAAAGAAAAACATAGTGGAGGATTGGTTGGACATTTCGGCCATGATAAAACGTTTGCATAGTTGAGAAGTTCATACTATTGGCAAGGTATGAGAACATAGGTGATAAAGTTTGTGAACAGATGTAGAATCTACCAATATGCAAAAGGGAAGATACAGAACATTGGATTGTATCAACCATTGCCAATACCAGAGAGGCCTTCGAATGCAATGAGCATGGATTTTGTGATGGGATTGCCAAGAACACAAAGAGGATTTGATTCCATATTTGTGGTGGTGGATAGATTTTTAAAGATGGCACATTTTATCCCATGCCAGAAGACTAGTGACACAACACATGTTGCAAATCTATTTTTCAAAGAAGTTGTAAGACTTCACGACCTACCTAGAAGCATTGTCTCGGACAGAGACACAAAATTTGTTGGTCACTTTTGGAGAACACTGTGGAAGAAGTTGGGGACAGATTTTTCCTTCAGCTCAACTTATCATCCTCGGACAGATGGACAGACTGAGGTGGTAAAGAGAAGTTTGAGAAAAAATTTGAGGAGTCTGGTTACTGAAAACCATAATCAGCGGGATCATATTCTACCGCAAGTAGAATTTTCCTACAATGAATCACCAAATGAGAGAACTGGAAGGAGCCCATTCCAAATATTGTATGGAATGCAACCCAAGGGATTATCTAAGTTGAGAGACTTAGAACAAAGTGATATCAAGAGTGATGGAGAAGAAGATTTTGCTACAGACATGCATAAGCTCCATAGCCAGATCAAAGGACAGTTGGAGATTTCTAACCAAGAGTACAAGTGTAGGGATGATCAACACCACAGAGAACTTCAATTTGAAGTGGGAGATCATTTTCTGGCACACCTTAGGAAAGAGAGGTTCCCTAGAGGAACATATAACAAGTTGCAAATGAAGAAGATAGGACCATGTAAGATATTGAGGAAGTTTGATGCAAAAACCTATGAGATTGAGTTACCAGATGATGTGGGCATATCACCCATATTCAATGTTGTAGACCTGTACCCTTATAGGAAATATGACATAGAGAAATCATAAGATCAAGTGAAGGTCTAGTGGGAAAAGCAAATGCCCACAGCAAAAAAGCCACAGATGGAGAAAATTGTTGATCAGAGGATTGGAAAGAAGACCAGGAGGAAGACCTATTTTGAATATCTGGTCAAGTGGAAGGGGCACCCAATAGAATATGCCAGTTGGGAAAATGAAGCTGCTATCCAGAAGCATGGAAGGACAATACAGGAGCTCATGGAAAGGAGTCCATGATTTTTTTTCAAGGGGAGTATGATGTAGGAGCATCATTGGCAAGTGCGTGGAGCAAGACCTATCAATGTCCAGGAATATGTACAGGATCCAACAATGATAGTTGCAGCAGATATTTGAAATCCTCCTTAACTCGGCACCATAATTTATCTTTTGAGGCATGCTTGAACCCAGAGCTGAAATTACCCTTTGAGGCACGTTTAGATAATTGTGAGTGGAGAAGGAGTTTCCATTATGACTCTGGAATGCGACCGATCCAAGATAGTCATAGGATAGTCTTAGAGTAGACACATAGTTAAGGGGGAAACCCTAACAACCCTTTGATATATAGAGGTTTTGTATGCCCAAATGAGGCTAGTCAGTTGTTAGTCGGGAGTTGGATGGAATAGAAGTTAGGAGAATATTTCAGTAGTTTTTGGTTGTTCATTTACAGTTGTAACCATTTTCACTTATGAATAAAACAAAAGAAAATTGATCAAATGCATGGTGTGAACATTGTTTGAAATTCTCTGTGTTCATGTTTTTATGAGTGAATGGAACTGTGAACATTAAGATAATTTTCTTGGTTATCTTATGTTGAAATAGTGTAAGGTGTGCACATAGAACACAAGGAGTGTGTGACGGAATATGTTTTGATTCCAAAGCTCAGAAGAGATAACAAAAACTTTTTCCTTTGCAAGGAGTGTAAAGAGACTGGTGCAAGGCATGCACAGTCATCCACGAGAACCCAAACTCTTACGTAAAGGTCTATTGTGAGGAGTGAATAGAGTTGAGGTTCGACTGAGTGTCGAAGGGACTTTTTGAGGAGTCAAGGAATCATAAAAGGAGAATGCCAGGTGGGCAAAGGGATTTTTCTTCGAGAAATCCTTCGGGTCTAGGTTATTGAGATCCTTGAGAAGCAAGGAGTGTGCAGGAAATCGAATTCCTTAAAAGAATAAGCTCAAGAGGGGTAACACTTTTCATAAGTGTTACGAAGGCCTAATAATCAAACTTGTTGATGGAGCAAAGGTTCAAAACATTTGGACACCCATAAAACCTTCTAAATCTGAGGAAGGGGTAAGCCCAAAGGAGGAGAGATCTCAACCGTTTAATATGAACACAAGAGAATCAGAACCGTCCATCAGGAGGGATACATGGCGAACTCCCATCATCTTGCAGACTCGCGCTTGGGGGAATTCAAAGGGTAGAGCACCAAGAATTCACAAAATAGGAAACCACGACTTGATCTGAGCCGTTGGACTCAGGAAATATTTGTACCATTGATTGTCCAGGGTGAAATATCGACATTTCAAGGATCAGAATATTTGAGGTGACAAGTCTTTTGACTTCGCGAAACCCTATGTCCCAAAATTATCGTGACTGTCGGATCGGGGGAGGATCTGGACAGTCAGACCTGAAGCATTCACAATTTTGGATATCGGGAGAACAAAGGCAAGGGAACTCCAAAGTCATGAAACGCAAAATGTCGACTTGATCATAGTCGTCAATCAAGGGAATATTTGGACCGTAGATCTCGGGTCATCGCGATTTCGACTATCGGGTGAATGGAGATAGCAATGCACCCAAGGTTATGAAGTGAGAATTCACGACTCACCTTTCACTCAAGTGCATGGTCACAAAGGAGAAAGGGCTTAACAAGGAGGAGTTAGCGCCTATTTGGCGTTGAGACTGAACAACATCCAAGAGAAGGTCTGTGGGTTTCATACGACCTGTGCCTTAGGAGAAAGGACATGTTTAATTGGGTTTTGGGTCTAGCAAAGGCCCGAAGAGTCAATTGGACCCAGTTTCTTGATCAATCCTAGACTGGGAGGTCACACAACCCTTAGGAGAGAAGGGGGGTCTACATCATTTTTGGTCCATACCAGTCTGGTGTTTCAAATTCAAGCTCTGATACCAATCTATAATGTACCCATCCACCCATAGGATGGGCACGCTACTTCCAGCCCTCTTCTGAACTGATTTTGAATTCTGATCAATTTTTTAATTAATAAATATGTATCAAATATTCACATGCATAGATCAAGATTCAAGCTACAATATAAAAGAAATGAACCATATGTCGTGCAAAACAATAACCAACAAGCATGCATATTATAGATACAAATTTCATAGATACATAAATACACAATGGAAATAAATATACAAGTAAATGAAACCATTATAGAGAGAGGAATTATCTTTAATGATATGAATCACCTACTAGATGAAAAAAAAGGACATTCCACCCAACTGTAGACACTGTTGTTCCAAGTATCAACAACAATGTCACCCTCGAGCAAGGGCTATGAGTCCTCAAGGATGGTTCCAGAGTGTCACTCAACTTCCCAAACCACTCAACACTCAATCTATCACAAGATTCTCAGTGCATACAACAATCCAAAGTACACCAGCTCTCTTTTATCTAGTCTGCACAAACCAAGAGAATGGACCCCTTCTCTACCACACAATCCCTCAGGTTGTCCACCTCCTCCCAAGGCTCCAGTACATTTGTTCAAGAATCTCCATGTTGGGACTCTCAAGATTTGTAGTTGTGGGAAAACATTAATGCATGCTAATGGATCTCAGAAATATAGGCATTAATTCATGGTTGGAATACACCGTCAGTCATTACTTCCAACCAAACCATGGTTCCTCTCCACAATTCTTTTTTCTCTCCCTAGCCAAGATCAAAAGGAATGAAGAATGAAGAGTGGGTGAAAGAGTGAATGGAGAGAGAACATAATGAAAGGTGTGAACAATGAACAATGAACAATGAGTGAGTGAGTGAATGAGTGAAGAAGAAGCCACAAAACAACCCACAAGGTGGGTTTATATCTTTACTTGCAAATCAAGAACCACATGGCCTTCCCCAAGAATCTCATGTAACCACTCCTCTCCATTAAACAATTATGTGTAGATAAAATATAAAATAAATACTTAGCCCCTCAATCCCCCTCTCTTATGGAATCATAGCCCCCTATAACTCTTGTCCTTGTCCATCTAGAAGCAAATGTTGTATTTATTATTAATAATGATCAAAACATTACATTTCCTAGGCACACTGGCCTCTTTTAATTGTTTGGGCACTCTGGCCTTTCATAGATTAACAAAATACATTATTTAATACGGGGTTCAAAAACCTAGGATATTACATATACTAACCAATTTCCTCTCATACTTCAAACAACATCTTACTGAACTAAATCGATTTCTTCTAAAACCTTTGCGTCACAATATTTCCCAATGTTACATTAATCTCATTGACTATTTTACCCTTAAGAAGCATTCCTTGGTCATTCACTTAGAAATTGATTGGATGCTTGACCAATCCCTTCAAAATGGTAGGCACTAAATGTTTTATATACCTCACCTCCCTTCTAAGAATGTGTTCCCATTCTTCATATAGTACAATATTATATGCCACGTTGAAGGGAATTTCAACTACTAACCTTTTCTTTTGGATGAAGGAATATTGTTATTGTTGTAATGTTTGAATGAGGTGGCTTTATTTGGTTTGAACCTAGCTTCAATCATCATGTGAATCATTCTCCTAATATATTTTACCCAAGTTATTAAGAAGAGATGTTGTAGCCTTTAATTAATCAAGATTTCAGATAATGACTTTCTCAAACCTTGATGTGACCATTTATCAATATCGATTATTTTATTCATAGTCTTTTTAGATCACTTATCTATTAAAAGACTAATAAACTTTTGATGTGAAATTTAAGGAGTCTTCACCAAATATCCATGGGTCCATTTTACTTACTAAATTTTTATTTTATCCCCATGGATCCTTTTCGGATTACACATCCCCAATCAGAGGATTTTATCCCCACAAAATATTTCACTTTCATTAGGTGGTAGTTTCCTTCTTTGAACTAGACTCCACTTCTCTCTATATTGTTTTCTACAAGTGTTATGTTCACGATGCCATAATTCAATCCTCATAGATATTATAGTTTTAACATTAACGTTATTTATACACAACTACCAATGGTCTGCGTTTCTTCTATGGGCTAAAGAGGCCTCAATGAAATGCATATCCTCTTTTGTATTCACTAGTTTACTAACATGCAACTCCTGCAATGTCTATCCTTTTGGAATATTCTATGGATGTAAGAAGGTACAACAATTCCATCTTTCCATGTATGGTTTCCACTCAATCATAATAAATCTAGTGATCATTTCATTCTTCTCAGGTGGATGTAAATTGGAATTACATAATGGTAACTCCCTTAAATGTTTCTCTCTATATATGTAGTCTTCTGCTTGACTAGTTGCTCCTTGTGTGATACGAAGCACAATTATTCCCCTAGATTCATTTACTTTCAATCATCTTCAACTCTGTTGGTTTGTTTGTTATACATTATCAGTTATATACTTTGATCTTACGTTGTTGTCATAGGTTGACCCAAGTTCAGATTTAACAAGATTCCAACAAAAGCCCTTTAAAACTATCGCCCCCCTGGTAAACTAGAAGGAAACACAGTACACATGGTATACTGCGCAGGCTCACACGAGATAGCTATATGGGTGGTTGTAATACTCAGGTGCTTACAACCTGGGAAAGAGTGGAGATCCATTACTGCACCTTGTGATCTTTATTTATATAGTCTAACCTCTTGATTAAAACAATCATTCATATTCATGCATGTAGAGTATCAAATCTAACTAGTTTCTTCATTCATTCATCTAACAATTAGTTCTTAACAAAAATAGAGATGCATACACTCAATCACATAACACAATATTTACCTAGTTTATCCCTTCCTGGGATATGTCCACAAATATCTAGCTCTCAAGCTCTTTATTATGTCTCACCAATATGTCATGATGCGCATGTTTATAGTCTTGGATGTTACAATCTCAATAGGCTTCCCAATCCCCGTGAGGCTGACTAGATCCCACCAGTATCTTCACCTACGATCTAACCCTTGGGATCGAAATGATCACTTATTCTGTAGCTCACCAGCTTACAAAATGTTGTAGTTCTTACAAACCTTACAACTTCCAGACTCTCTCTACCTTCTAGGTACTACTGATCTCTTTATGTATCTATCCAACTACGGTACCCTCCAGATCCTCTTCTGTCCCCCTCTCTCCCTCTTGGTCTCCTCCCTTTATACCTCCTAAGTAATAATTATATCTATTCTTGGCTTATCATCCATTACAATACATTGCAAAAATCCTAACCCAAATTTCATTAGTTCTCCCTTACATGCGTGCCTCGCATGCTTCCCTCCCACGTGTTGATTTTCCTTCCAACTGTCCTTTCTTCCCTTCATGATTCTCTTCCCAAAAATATCATTTTCCCCAGAATGGGTCTACGTCCAACAAGCCCCCAACACTGATATGTGGCTTTTCTCGAGCCACCTATGCTTTGTGCGCTTCTTCAATAGCTCCTGCTAGAGTATGGAACTTGTCTGTGAGTTCCCATGCCTGTGTTTGATCCTACGTGGTATTTTCTTTGAGCACATCTAACACTTCCATTGTGATCTCTTCCGTGATCATTTATGTTCTTCTTTGCCTCCTCCTCCTTCTTTTCCATGTTCTTCTTTGCCTCCTCTTCCTGCGCAAATACCTCCGTTGCTAGCTTTTGGAGAGGTTCCATTTGACCTTGTCGGTCCTTCTTCTGCATCTACGCAGCTTCTAGCTATGCTTGCAGCTTCTTCATGTCTTGCATTCCTTTGAGGTGCTCTGTGATATTCATCATTTTCTGCCTCTTCTTGAGGTCATTGATGGTTGCGCTTATGTTTTCCTCTTCCTGGTCCCAATGCCAGACCTGTTGATCTTCTTCTAGCTTTGTCCATAGCTGCACTGCACTATCAAACAAGTCGAAACCTGCAGTGACTTGTTGATCCATTTCATCCGTATGTCCAACAACTTCTTGCTTCCTCTCTTCCTTCACCTCTGGGGGAGTGGTAGGAATGAGTTGTTCCCAAAGGTTCTCGATATCCTACCTGTATTAATCAATTGTTTGCATAATCTGATCAATTCTCTGCATTGTCGTGGGCTCTGTTATTTGCATGCTCTTTGGAATTTTGTCATAGGCTACAACCACTCGCTTCTCGAGCCTATCCACACGATATTTCTCATCTTTAGTATCGAACTTGACTTGCTCGAGCACCAACTCCAACTCCTCTTTTCTATCCTTTGTGTGTTGCAACTTTGTTGCGTTTGTTTGTGCGTGCGACTGCACCTCCTACGTGACACTGACTTGCAATTTGTATAGAGCCTTGGTTGGTATCTACGCCATATATTTCAAGGGTGTCTGGCCTACAATCTCATCCATGTGAAGCATGCTAGGTGTAATGTAGAAGGTCTGGCTCGCTTGTGCTATCGTTTGGATTGTCTCATGTTCGCTTGACGCAACTTTGGCTCCTTCTTCTGATGTTGTGGGGAATAGCTTTGTTCCTCTGCCTGCCCTCTACGCTTCTCTAATCTACTCTAGGACCTTCCTTAATTCAGCCAACTCATCCTGAATTCGGTTCATTTGGTGTTGGGATTCTTCAAACTCCTTCGCTTCTCGGTCCTGGACTCTTTTGGAAATGAGGGTCGTGTCATCCTCAATGATTGTATATTATGGTGGCTTCTTGTGTGCCTTGGAATTTTTGCGTGCACCCTCAGTGTGTATGATCAGCCTCTTGGTATGGCCTTGTTCCTTTTGGGTAGCACTTGATGTGGTTCCTTGTGTTGTCTCAACCCATTTTTCCTGTTCTTTCGGTGACTGGGTAGTGTCCTTTTTCCCAGTCTAAGTACCTTTCTTTGGAACACCCCCCTTTTTTTGTTGTGTCGACTTCTGACTTGGCTTTCGCTTCTTAGGAACAACTTTATCTTCAACAGGTATCTAATATTTCCCTGAATTAGACTCCTTACCTACGGGCATCTCTTGAGTCAGAACTAGGATTCTCCAGTCATATTGCCAATCCTTGATGGCCATCTCTACATCTTCTTCCTTGATGCACTATCGTAATTGTATCCATTCCTTCTTGGGATCCCTTCGTTCTTGGATCCATACATTGTGCCTGGTCTCTTTTAAGTTGGTGATGTCCTGGTATTGCGTGACCACTTCTGGAGTAATTCGCCAAGTGTTGGCAATGCTTCCTTGAAGGTTGTTATAATACGCCACGAACATGTTTTCATTTGTACTTCTAACTTTGGGGTCCGAAGTGCTCCCCAATGATATGCACTGCACTGTGTGGTAATGACTGGTCCACTCGCAAGAGTATGTGTATTGGGGCTCCCTCCATCCAATCAAGGCGATCAAGATGAGTAGCCAAGAGTAATGAAACTCTGTCCCTAGGTCTTGCACATCTCTTCACTCCTCAAGGAACATGTTTAATAAGTACGGGGCCCAACTGATCATAGTTCCCCCCGCGCACTATGCTGCAGTTGCGACGACCCTGACATGGACTTCCTCCTTGCGACACTTCCTGAGAAACTTGCAAGCCATGATTTTGGTGGCCAACCTTGTTGTTGCGTCGCTGAATCACTTGATGGTGATTCCATGCGATCCTCTCTCTGTGCCATATGTCTTCTTCATCTCCTCCTCCAACACCTTCTCCTTTGTCTTTTTGTCGAGGTACTGCACAGGATTCTCCCCCTGAGATGGCAGCTCTATAATATAAGCAATGAGATCTACGTCTATCGAGACATGATATTCCACCCATAGATACCCTCCGTGGATGACTGTCATCATCTACTTAATGAAGTTTTTTACATTGTGACCCCTTTCAAAATGTGGGATATCCAATAGGTTTAGAATTCTGGTGTTGGCCAATCCAGTTGCCCACTGTTTTCGTTACAAAATTGGATTGTCGAAGGGTCCTGTACCCATGTTGTCCAGGTAGACTTGTCTTGCAAATTCAGGGAACTTGTCCATGTCGGCCACATCGTGGTATGAGTACCATAGTTTTTCAATGCATCCCAAAAGATTAGGCATGGTATGCACCCCTTTCATAATGCGCGACAAGACTATGGTTGTTGCATCATGACTATGCAGTGATCTTGCTATGGGATATTTTCCCTTTCGTTGTGGTGGCTGACTCGAGGTTCCAACCTCCATTGCTCTGTCATCGACATATGCATATGGCAAGCCGATAACATCTTCTACTATCCCTTCCTATTGTTTATTTGGCTTTGTTGTGTGTGACTGCCCCATTTTCCCTTGGGGCCTCTTCAACTTGTTGAGGGCATGAAGGGTTTCCTGTGTCCTTGGCCTATTGGCCCTGTCCCATTTCTAGCATATCAATGTCCATGCCAACCACTGCTATTTGTTTGGTTTCCTCCACCACAGGTGTGGGGCTCGCTAGTTCCATATTGGGTGAGGGAATTTCATCCAAGTTGACAAATTCAAAATTTTGTGTGGGTTCATGTTCCATTCCTTGTGGCTATTGTGGTGCTTTGTGATGGTTTCAAGGTTTTTTGTAGGCATGAATCGATGCACCTAGCTTGGGTGGTGCTATGGTGGTTAAGATTGATTTTTTTCGAGCCAGTTCACTCTGCATCTCTTGCTAAATATATCTCTGCTCTGTATACTCTCTCACTCTGTGATTTCACAATTTCACAATAACCCTTCCATTAACTGTGTGCCTTCCTTATATAACAAGTGGCATGAAAATTTTCGGATAAGTTACCTGAGATGTGGTTTAAATGAATTGGTGCTTCCCATGTACGTGGCATTCAATTCCCTTGACGTCACCAATTGGTGCGATTAATGTGACGTTTCTTTGAAATTTCTTGACATTCAATTTTGATAGACGCCGCCAGTTGGCACCTTTTTTTCTATAGCCACAATTTTTCCAATTTCTGCCTTTTTCTGATCGTTGGTCCTTTTTCCGGTGCACTAGGTTTTCCAAGTGCATGGTATGTTGTTTCTCCATTGTGTGTGAACATTTTATTTTCATCACGTTAAGTCTATTTTAACTATGTGTTGTCTTCTGGTATCTGGCCCAATAACCCCCCTATTTCTACACACATTCCTTTGTTTTCTGGTGCAATCTTTTTTTTTTTTAGTGCTAGGAGGTCGAATGCCCCTATACAGTTTTAGTCATTGCCCATTGATCATTCTCCTGAGTTCTATTCCTTCCCAAATCCTTCAACTATACAAATCCCCCATCTGTGATAGTATTTACTTCATAAGGTCCCAACCAATGCATTCTGAGTTTTCCTGGGTGTTGAAGAGATTTATTGTCATACACCAAAACTAGGTCTCCCTCCTTGAAACGTTTCCTTTTTATATGTCTATCAGGCCAATATTTGTCCCTTGATTTTTGTACCTCTTGGTGAAACCCTTCTAGAATCCTATATTCTTCCATGAGCATCAGTTGAGTTAGCCTTTCTTCTACTAAGCCTCGCTCTGTCATGTTAGTAATTAATGTTATGCGTAGACTAGGTAGCAAACATTCTAATGGAACCACTACTTCTTGTCCATACACCAATATGAACGATCTCTGCCCTGTCAATTTTTTACATGTAGTCTTGTATGCAAATAGTACTGCTGGTATCTTCAAGTCCCAATCATCCCTGTTGACATTGCATATCTTTGTCAGCGCATTTTCTAGGATCTTATTAAAGGCTTCCACTGTTTTGTTTTCTTGAGGATGATATGGTGTACTCTTTTGATGATGGACTTGAAACTCCTCAGTCATAGACTTAATAGTGTTGTTAATGAATTGGGTGCCTTGGTCACTCGTCAAAATCCTTGGGCATCCAAATCTAGTGATCACTTTCTCAAACAAGAAGTGTGTTGTTGTCTCTATGCAGCAATATTTTACTGGTGTTGTTTCTGCCCATATTGTTAAGTACTCTGTCCCAGTAATAATATAGCTTGCTCCTGACCTCTTTGTTGGTGGTTTAATTGATCCCACAAATTCTATTGCCCATTTGTCAAATACCTTCAAGGTTACTTGTGGCCTTAGGGGAATCTCATCATGTCTATTAGGTTTACCAACCCTCTAAAATACATCACATCTCTGGAAGTAGTCCTTTGAATCTCTGTGAACAATCGGCCACCATAGTTTTGTGCACAATACCTTCTAAGTCATAGCTTTGCTTGCATAATGTCCTCCTGGTATTCCCTCATGGGCCTCTTTTAAAATCCTAGGTCTTTCATGTTCTAGTACACATCTTCTCAAGATGTTGTCTTGACCCATATTGTATAAGTGTCCTGCAATCAATTGATAGTCTGCAACTCTGACTACCAAATTTTTCTTCTGGATAGTGTTAAATTCTTGTGGCGCAGTCCCTGTACTCAAGTATTGAATTATGTTAGCAAAATATTCATCAGCTAATTGGACTAAAAATAACTGTGCATCAGGGAAGTTGTCCTCTATATTCCTAGGTTCCTCTCCGTTGGTGATCCTTGATAGGTGATCAGGTCCTGCATTCAACTTCCCTGGTTTGACTATCACTTCAAACTCAAATTCCTGGAACAACAGTAACCATCTACAAATTCTCGCCCCCAACACTGGCTTGTTGACTAGGTATTTGAGAGCTGAATGATCTATAAACATCTTGAATTTTTTTCCTAGTAAGTAATGTATGAACTTCTGAAGTGCATCGGCCATAGCTAGGCCTTCTCTTTCTGTGGTATTGTAATTCTTCTCTGACTCTGACAGTTTTTTTCTAGCAAATTCTATAGGATGGTCCAATTCCCTTGTTCCTCGAGAATAGCTCCAAGTCTTATAGCCAATGCATCGACATGCACATGAAATGTCTTTTCCCAATCTGGGAATACTAGTATTGGTGCGGTTACCATATTCTCTTTTAGAGTGTCCAATCCTCACTGACAGTTCTCATTCCACTGAAACTTGTTATCTTTTCTCAAGAGTTTTTCCATTGGAACAATGATCTACACATACCCTTTTATGAATTTCCTATAGTATCATGTGTGTCCCAATGTTTCTCTTAAATGACATACTAATTTTGGTGGTGGTAGATTAACAATTACTGCAATCTTGGTAGGATTTTCTAGCAAGCCTTGTTTGCACACTATATGGCCCAATAGTATCCCAAAAGGTGTTCCAAATATGCACTTCTTGGTGTTTAATGATATTTGACACTGCCTGCATCTTTCTAACATCAACCTCAACACCTCTGCATGGTCTTTCAACAAAATGTAGACTGTCCAATCATCCAAATAAACCTCTAGAATCTGGTGGATGAATTCTTTGAATGCAGCTATGACTACTCTAGAAAATATTGTTGGTGCATTCTTCAGTCCAAAAGGCATGACTATGTATTGGTAGGACCCCCGTTCTGTGGAAAAAGTAGTCTTGTACCTGTCTTCTAGTACTATATTGATCTGATGGTATCGCGAGAATCCATCGGTTAATGAGTAAGCTTCCTGGCCTCCTACATTCTCCAACACCTCATCTGTGAAAGGGATAGAGAAAGGGTCATGTAGGAAAGCATCATTCAACTTCCTCAGGTCGAAACATATTCTTATCCCTCCTTGTTTGTTCTCCTGAACTACAATAGGACTTACCCATTCATGTTCCTCCACTGGTTCTATGATTCCAGCCTCCAACATCCTATCATTTTTTGCTTTCACTTTCTTCTTATATATTGGGTTCAATCTATAAGGTCTCTATCTGACTGGTCTTGCCTCAGGTCTGAGAGTTATCTTCATTTCACCTAGCTCTCCTGCTATGCCTTTCATTTTCATGAACATTGTTGGGAACAGGTCAATATACTCACGTAGTAACTATGTTATTCTTTCTACTGTTTGCTCATCCCAGTAGTCTCCAATGCTGGCCATTTTGGGATTCTCGGTTGTCCCAATGTTGACTTTATTCAACTTGTTCGATACAAAAATACGTCTGATTTCAGAGGTGGACCTTCCACCTCTCTTTCACCTTCAACTTCTATTATCTAAATGTTGTGTGGGTCATCTTCATCTGGTGCTTCTTCCTGGACATTGTAGCATGATAGTAGTTCTTTTACTGTCTGTCTGTTTTGTTGTTGATCTTATGTCATAAGTTCAACTTATGGTTCCTTAATGAATATCACCCCTCTGATTTTTTTGAGTGTTGATTTTATGTTGGGGTTCTCATGTTCAAATGAGAACGTGACTGTAAAATTATGTTGTAATACTTTCCAGTCTGTAGTTCCTCTATGCAATTCCTGGTCCATATACCAGTTTGTTGGAATCCCTTCTAATGTGTGAATAAAGTGATGAGGCCATTCCCATGGTGGTGTCATTATCCATAGTGTTTTTCACTTCTCCAAGTGTTTTGTTGGCATCCCCTATCCATCATATCTCTACAGCTGGTTGCTTCCGTGTTCTGTGCCAAATCTAATGTGCAGTAACTGCTTACATTGGTACCAGTCCTTGACTGTCTCTTTGTGCGCACCCCACCATCTTGCATTTGATGCCTTGAGTGTTATATCCAGAGATAAAAGCCTCTAAGTTTCTAACACTTCATATTTGTATCTTGTTAATAACGCTTCTAAGTCATTCAACCCATGGAATATGGGAGGTTCTCTTATCTCTGTACCTACCCAGCTTACTGCGCGGTCTATTTTTCCGCATCTTCTTATGGAGACTTCGTGTAACCTCTTATGCCAATTCTCCAACCATGTATATGAGTCTGACGCACATGACGTGATACTTATCCAACTGAGTACCCCATCTGTAGTTGGATTCACATAATATTCTTCTCGCGCAATGGTTTTGTATAGCTGATTAATTTCCTCCAGGTCTAAACAAATGGGTTCTATAAACCTTTCCCCTTCTGATGGATATAATGGCGCAATGACTCTGTATTCTTCTGACTCAAATATCATCTTCCTCATTTTTAAGTTGATTATGGCATGATTGTCAAATGCCCAATCCAAAACAAGTAGTGTCGGATAAGGTGTTGTGCCATCCACTATCTCTATTACATCGAAATCAGCTTTAGTGTGCACTCCATCCAGATCTACTGTCACCCCCTTTAGCCTTCCAATTGGTGGAAATTTGTGTTGATTTGCTAGTTTTAAATGAATAGGTGAATATCCTAATGTGGGCTCTCCCATACATTGCCATGTATTATTGGGTAACACATTTACTTCATATCCTAAATCCAATATAATATCTCCCATGTTGGAATCTCCAATATTGGCGTTCAGTCTAAATTCCTAGCTTGTTCTCCTCCTTGCATGCAGATGATTAATTGGTTTTTGTTCTAGCTTTCCTTTTGCCTCTGTGTTGCATCTTTATAACATATTTTGTAACAATTTAACAAATGATGGATCATTTAGTAGTTTGACACAGGATTGTAGAAAAGCCTTAATCATACCTAATAGTCCTAGGGGTTGTGCTTCATTAGTGTGATCCAGCGATGGAGGCATCTCGTACATTGGTACTTCCCGAGTATGTTGCACATTTAATGTCGATGTAATGTTTGGTTTCAATAATTCTTGTCTAGCATGCTTGAATATATCCTTTCTGTTATGTGCATCAAACTACTTCTTCGATTCGACATTCTTCTTCACCCATTGGTGTTGTGCTGGATCTTGTCTTACTGTGTCGTTTCTGGTCTTAGCTCCTCCACATGTAACTATGTTGATATTTCTTCCATCATCCCTTGCTTCCACTGAACATTATGATTGTTCTGATTTATGTTTTCCTAGATCTTCCCCAATAGTGTGGGACAATATTTTGTGTCATGCTTTGATGCATGACAATACATACACGTCACAGGTGGAAGTAGACATTCTCTTGCACAATGTCCTAGTTGTTGACAGGTGTGGCATACCACTGGTCCTCTGCCTCTTCCAAATCCTCCTCTTCCTCTTCCTCCACCTTTGTAGTTAGCTCAATCCCCTCATGGTACGTTGTATTGGGGAACTTGGTTATACTATGGGATATTGTAGTGTGGTTGTGTGGTATTGTACTATGGTTTCACAGTGTTATATTGTTGTTGTGCAAGGTTATACTCTTGTTGCGTAGTGTTATATGGGGCTGGTACTTGGTTAAACTGTGGTGCATCTTTCCTAGTCATCATTTCTACCTGCACCCTATAAGCATCTAATGTTCTTTCCCTCATCAGGTCCATGGTCCTGCAATATTTTTCATCATGGCCTACTAACTTGCAAAAGTTACAATATGAACTCTTAGGTATTGTCTCGTATTTCTGCATCATTGGATAGTGATATGGATCATGCCCCCATTTCTTACAGATTTCACACCATAGTCCTCCTATTGGCAAAGGGTTTGGCAGTCCTGTTGCCATGTATTGTGCGAATTTTGGGCATTCATTCTTATGGTGCCCTTTTGTCCTACATGTGGTACACCAAACGACTTCTTTTTTTTCCTTACCCCTATTTAGGTTTAGTTGAAATGTTAAGTTCTTCAGATCCTCCTTCAACTCCTCTATGGTTGGATTTGTCTTATGATATTGGTTCTCTTCTAGTTGTAGGGTTTACTATAGAGCCTCTTCTTGCATCTGAAACTTCTATTGCCGCAAGGGGTATTTCAAGTGTGGAAGCAGTGAATTGACAAATAGATCCCTATGATGTATATCTGTCATGACATACTTTAGCTTTCCCTTCAATCGTTTGAATCTCTAGTCAATCTCCCACATAGATTGTCCCAGTTTCTGTCTAATCTATATCATCTCATTCATGTATTGATCCTCTGATCTAGGCTTCTTGAATTAATTTATAAATAGCTTTTTGATATCTCCAGTCATTCTGCTTGTCCTTGGTGGATTGTTTGCAACTAAGATCATGTACCAATCCAGTGCACGATCTCTTAATGTGATGGATAACTGCACAATTTTAGTTTCCTCATCTGTGATCTGTTTTGCTTCCCATATCTTTTCATAAATGAACAAGTGCTTCTCAGGGTCCTCCGGTGCCTCTCCTTTTAATTCTAGTAACTTGATGGTGGGATCATGTCCTGCCATCCTAAATGTTGAACTACTACCTCCACGGGATGTATATACTTGACTAATGCTTCCTGAACTAGATCCCCCATTTGTTGTTCCCTGTGTAGATGTACTTCATGTTGTCTTCCTTCTCCCAAATTTTGGTTTTCTAAATGGTGGTGTTCTTATTGGTGCATTAGTCTCACATGGGTCTATGGATTCCACTCTGACACTAATATGGATAGGAGTGTTTCCTTCTATTCCTGTTCTTGAACCTATCATCTTCCTTTCATATGTCATGCACAAGATTTCCTCAATATGCTCCACAGCCTGAAGATCCTCTACCTCTTCTTCATCACTTTCCAATCCCTCCCTCGCAGCTATGGCTCTCTTCTTTGTGTTCATCTTATATTAGTAGGGTACTCCACTACGCGTTCTTCTATTTGTTTCCATGATATTCTTGATCTCATCTTCCTCCATCATGATTGGGTCCAAGGCCTCCTCCTTCTTTCCTTTATCCATTTCTCCCTCCATTTCTCCTTCTCCTATCAGTGCTTCCCCCCTTCCCCCATGCACGCAAAGAAGTTTAGTTGTCTGAGGCCATTGTCATTACACCTTTGTTATATAGTAATATTGTAATGGAAGTATAGAGAGATATCATATACCTACCTTGAGGTCCCTTCAATAACTCTTTCTCTTTTATGCTGTAAGACTTCACCGTATCTACTACAAATTCTGTGATAAATCCTGCAACAATGTTGTCTAACCAAAACTCTATTGCATGAGTAAATTTATTGTCAACTTGTTGTAACTGCGTGATCTCTATAGGATTCCACTCTAGCTATCTAATCTGATTTGTAGGATGGTTGTCTTTCAATATTAATATCCACTCCTGCAACACATGCGGGAAATCACAGAAAAATACTTCATGCAAGTTGTTGAATACATACTTGTCCAGATATGTGTGCGGTCTTAACTTCAGTTTTCTATTATCTTTCTATGCAAACTCTAGCTCCTTTGTTTTCAACCAGGTCTCTATCTCTGCCTACGTTAGGTTCCATGGTCTCAACATCCCCTTTTAGATTCTCATTCTCTTAACGTCTTGTTGTCATATCTGGCATTCTTTTGACACGTTTTCAACGGATCTCATTCACTCAGTCCCATCCTGTTCCAACCAACAACGTAACCATTTGTTGGTTTTTTTGCTCTACTTTATCATTTATCTAATCCGATCTTATGTTACTGTCATAGGTTGACCCAGGTTCACATTTAATAAGCTTCCAACAAAATCCCTCTAAAACTATCGCCCCCCTTGGTAAACTAGCCCCCTTGGTAAACTAGAAGGCAACACAGTACACAGGGTATACTACGCAGTCTCACCTGAGATAGATCTATGGGTGGGTGCAATACTTAGGTGCTTGCAGTCTAGGAATGAGTGGGGATCCATGATTGCACCTTGTGATATTTATTTATATAGTCTAACCTCTTGATTAAAATATTCATTCTTATTCATGCATGTAGAGTATCATATCTAACTAGTTTATTCATTCATTCATCTAACAATTAATTCTTAACAACAAAAAAGATGCATACACTCAATCACATAACACAAGCTTTATCATGGTTCACCCCCTCCTGGGCTACGTCCACAAATATCTATCTCTCAAGATCTTTATTATGTCTCAACATTATGTCACTTCACGCATGTTTATAGTCTTGATCTTACAATCTCAACAGGCTTCCTGATTCCTGTGAGGCTGACTAGATCGCGCCAAGATCCTCATCCTAGGATCTAACCCTCAAGATTGAGTTCCTCACTTCTTCTCTATCTCACCATCTTACAAAAATTTGCATTTATTACAAACCTTACAACTTTCAGACTCTCTCTACCTTCTAGGTACTACTGATCTCTTTCTGTATCTATCCAACTCCGGTACCCTATAGGTCCTCTTATGTCCCCCTCTCTACCTCTTGGTCTCCTCCCTTTAGACCTCCTAAGTACTACTTATATCTATTCTTGTCTCATCATCCATTACAATACATTGCAAAAACCTTAACCTTAATGCCATCAGGTCTCCCTTGCATGTGCGCCATGCATGCTTCCCTCACACGTGTTGCTTTTCCTTCTAGATGTCCTTTCTTCTCTTCGTTCTTCTCTTCCCAAAAATATCCTTTTCCACATAATGGGTCTACATCCAAAAAAATCCAACCTTATGTTTTTCATCCTTCCATTTATGGCAAGTTCTTGTCTATTACCATTTGTGCTTTCTGTAATCCTCACCCATTGTCTTTGTTATCATGGTGGCATCATGCTTGTAGATGTTAAGAATATCATCATGCTTGTAGATGTTAAGAATATCGACTTCTCTCTCATATTCTGTTAGAAAATTGTTGACATGTCTGAATTCACCCAAAAAAAGTAAGGGGTTCTCCTCGGTAAGAGGTCCCAATTATTGTTGGATTACTGAGAGGGGGGGTGAATCAGTAATAGAGCAATTTAATCCCTTTTAACCATATAATCCAAGTGCTATATCAATGAAGCATTATTATCCAATAACT
>ML790182.1:17967-46650 GCA_009831015.1 Picea engelmannii | reverse complement strand
CAACCTTAATCAACAATTATACCTTTCACCATTTGGAATAGGGAACCCATCCAGATTCTAGCCTGGCCACTATTGCTGGTTTGGTTCTACTAGTTGTGGCCTGGTCCATCGATGAGGGTGAGTGATGGGTGGTTATGAAAATGAAATATGTATATGAAGACTATGTAAATGCAGGTATCTAATCTACTTCTAATTTACCCTATCCTAGCTAGGAGAACACTATAGTAACATAATGAGTTGTAATAAAACTAAACTATGCATAAACCAAAATTATATAGTTATCATGATGGCGCATAGTTAGAAGCACATGCATACAAGTCTATAGCCAAAATAGTTTAAGTCACATTTATGCATACATTCACAACTCATTTTCTCAAGACATGTAATATAAGAAATAGTAACAAAACTGCAAGAAGACATATATTGCATCAAAATTGTCCATAAACAAACATGCTCTTACATCCCATATGAACAACAAACATTCTTCTTGAAATAGTTTGTAGCAAAACAACAACACATGGAAGTTCTTATCTCTATCAAAATTTGGCATTGAGGACTTATCTGTATTAACAGTTTCAACAATAGTACTTGAAAACTATAAGGACAACTCTCCAATTTTAGTTGACATTGTATTCCCAAAATAGTTCAGAAGTGTAAAATGTTTGAAGAGCCAAAAATTCCATTCTTTTGATTCAATTCCAGTATTTATTTGAGGTTCAATAACCTTTGGCCTTCCGTCTCCCTCCGTGACCTTTCATATTCCAACATTTGTCCTCATCCTCTTTGTGATGGTGAGTAACAAGGACAATGGTTACATTTTGAATTTGTCTCCTAGCGCTGGTGGGCCATCATGGATTTTGGCCATATGTGCCTTGTGCATCATGATGACTAACCTTAGGCATGAGGGCATATTCATCATTCGAGCTTGACAGTCGATTGTCATGGAGTTTCTATGTCTCTTCTTCATCCATTTGATTTTCTTTTCTTCTCCTCCATCACTACTTCATCTTTCGTTATTTATCCTTCGTCTTCTTTAGTTGTAGATTTCATCGTGACAATGTTGAGCGTGACCCTCCTTCACTCAGTACTTCACAACATTCAACATACAATAGATGAAAGTAACTCCAAATAAACTATCAAGAATAATCATCTAAATGCATATAAATGAGGCATTAAATGATTGAAATATCAAGTAAACTTCCCTGGATTCAATTCCTGTTTCTTTTTCTCATAATTGAGGCGTTGCATTCTCTGGGCCTGCCAACAATGTACCAGATATTAATCTTAAAAAATTAGGGCAATAATTTAGGAATTTATTAAAACCTATAACTAGACAGTTGTATATATTGGAAATACCTTTCCAACGGTATAAAGAACATGCAAAACAGACGTCTGATTTAAACTTTATAACCATTTTACAAAATTCAGTTTTTTATGTACCGAAGGAATTAATACTAACTCCTCTGACTTGTCATAGGAGGAGTTAATAATAACTCATCTAACTTGCCATAGGAGGATTTAATAATAACTCATCAAACTTGCCATCAAAGGAGTTTGAAATATCCCCTCCGATTTGCATCAAAGGCCAAGTCATGAACATTGCGTGGTGAAATATGGGGGCTGAGTTATAAAATTTGTTGAATGATCGTGTTGGCATACTCTCATCTAAGCTCTCTGGGAAAGCAGTTGTCGCAAATTCAAATCCCAGGCCTCGCTTTTGTATCATTGACATGCATGCATTGTCGAATCACTAAGCTTGAAATCATGTACATTGATCTTGGTTTCATATAATATCACTTGGTTTAAATGCAATTTTAAACAAGTTTATGAAAGAGGGGGAAATTTAAAAAAAAAAAATGTTAAAATGGGGTTTCCCACTCTTAGCTCATTTCTTATACTTAGGATTTATTATTAAAATATTTTAATCCTAAAATGCTTCAAAAAGATTAAAAGAAGGGGGGGTTTACCTTCCCTTCCCTTCCTTTCATTCACGTTTACTTGTCATATTAAAGTATAAGAGGAAATGGGGTGGCATGCCATGCCCCTTCTCCCCAAACCTACAATGCATGCCTTGATACATGGAAGGGGGTCATGAGTCACCTCCTCTTCCATCCTCATGTTTATAAACCAAACCAAATTCAATGTGAGCCATTCCAACATTCTATCGATGTCGCGACTATCGAGGCTTACTAGTCTTGAAATCCTTGGTGATTGTTTTGTAAATTTCGGGCCTCATAATTCAATTCCGTCAGTTGTGTTGGAATCGTAATTGCGAGAGTGATACAATTAACTTGTTTCAGGGATGAAAAATTCAATTTGATGGATGCTGAAAAATTGCACCCAAAGGCGTTTTTTAATGAAAGTTCAGGTGTCATGTTCGTTGGTTATTTAAACAAATTAAATTATGTTAGTTCTTGGATCATCTTTGATGTATAGGATCCTGATATGTCCATTAATACTGAGTTTATGAATTAATAGCGCAAATTTATAAATCCTCCAAAAATTCCAACTGAAATCTAATGCACTTAGCACTGTCTAGGAACTGAAAGGACCAAATTTCTTTGGAACTGCATTTCAGAACCAACAAAAGACCAATAGGCGTTGTGATTAAACCATCTAATGCTAGGAAATTCTTTCACACTGAATATTTAGTTGTAACATAAAGAAATACAAAGCAAATAAGTTGGCACCATGTGCATGAAGAAAGCCACTGGGGAACACTAAAAATTGATTATGACTGTGATCTAAAGTGAATCAGGTGAGATAGGAAATTATTGACCAACTGTCTAGATAGGCGTGGAGATTTTAGTCATTGGAAATGTAAGGAGACTAACTGATCAATGGAACAAGAAGGGATTTGAGCTAGGAGGGGGACGAGATAAGTCTCCAGAAGAAAGTGGGCTACACTGACCTGATTAGTGTTGAAGAGAGGAAGAGGATTTTCCTCGATGTGCTCAAAAATGACGAGGGGTTTACATCCTTCCATTGACGCATTGGAGAAAGTGGAGGGAAACTTGTCAATGTGTAGTATGTCGGGGACGAAGAGGTGAACCTCATCGATAAGCATTGTAATGAAGTGAAAGGGAAGGCACATCACCATTATGTGATGCATCGACACAAGTGTAATAAAGTTAGTCGGTGGAAGGAGTGCACACGGTGATGATGAACACACAAACATTACCGATGTGTTGGCGTTGATCACATGTACTTCATAGGTGAGGAAGACATGTGTTAGTGAAGTTTAGCATAGGTGTGATGGTGCATCAACCAAATTCAAAGGGAGCTAGATTATTTATTAGAAAAGGAATCAATGGCATGCCAATGTAGAGGTGAAATAAAGGATGTGTGATTCGATGCGCTATATGTCAGTGCAAGAATAGGGAACTTGCAAAAGTGTGGATCGTCAAGCAGAAGTGATCTAAGGAGTAACTTAACATGACGAGGCAGGGAGAGCGAGAGGAAAATTTGAGAATAACCATTTGCACGAGGGAGAGAGTGTGAGGGTTTCAGTTGTAAAAATAGAAGGGGGGGGCAATTTATTGTCTTGGAGAGAGGCTAAGAAAATAAAATTGGGAGGTTGTTGTGCGAGCACAACAAATGGTGACACATTGGGTGAAGCGAGAATCTATGCTTGTCTTTCCTAACTGATAATCAAAAAATATAGAGGGTCACGAAATTTAATTTTAAGTTCAAAAAAAATATGGAAATAGTGTGTAATAGGTACTTGAAAGATTCTATCGTAGTGGGATCACTGGTGATGCTTACATATCATCTTGCAGGTCTCATTTGTTGTATATGGAGGATAAATGATGATGAGGTTTATTTCCTTAAACTGCATCGATGGTCCAAATTGGTATCTTTGTCGTGGGATTGATATAGGTTTGGGATAAATAAAGATTTTTCACCAGGTGCATATATAGATATCTCACAGGTGTTTCTCTATTGCTTGTGACTATCCATTATGCCCCAGTGGATTCAACACAGCATCACAGACCTTGCTCCTCTACCAATGAGTGTCCATAGCCCTGATGAAGATATCTGCATGTCCCCTAGTCTGCTCAAACTTTCCTTTCCATTCCTTCCTGGCTTATTTAGTGCATGCTTAGCATTCAGTGGATGGGGAAAGCGATGGCCTTTTTAGCTTGATAGGGGATGACTGCCAGCTTTTGAGATTTATCTTTATATTTTTTGCACTTGGATACATAGAGATATTCCTTTTTGGTTTTCAGCCTTTAGACTTTGACACTTTTCCTTTCACATGAGAAAATACTTAGTGTGTGGATGGTTCCTCCATTACATAATATCTACTCACCAACCAATATGCAATAATGAACATTGATTAACCATTATGCTCAGTCATGGTTTAACCATTGTCACAAAATTCCCAAATAGTTCTGAGTCATGTTCAAAAAAAGACCTGTTATTCCTCTCATGAACTAGGAAATATGTGCATGTTGATTCATGTCTGCTTCCAGTGTGAAGGTGTTGTTGGAATATTGAGAGGGGGCGTGAATCAATATTACCCTTTTTCAACAATTAGCAGTTACTTTTATATTTTGTTAATTACCACAATAGATCAACAATGGACTTGTTTGTAAAATCAATTATATAAATATAATTAATAGGAATTACAAGGCTTTTTATAAATAATAGTGAAGGACACCAATCATTTTTAGAGAACCAACTCTAGGAGACACAAATCACCTTATTCAGGGCACCAACCCTAGGAAGCACCAACTCCATTTTTTTTAGGGTACCTACCCTAGGAAGCACCAACTCCCTTGTTTCTTTAGGGCACCCACCCTAGAAAGCACCAAATCCCTTATATTACACTTACTTAGTAAAGGATATGAAGCCTTTTGTGCTCCTCCCTTCCATCCTCACTTCATAAGAATCATCAGTTCTTCTTCTTGGACTCTATTGTTGTTTTGATCTTCTAATCTAGACTACAGAGACACTTTCTTCTCACCATTATTTCTTGTTTATATACTCTTCCAACTAGTGTGAGCTATGAAGCATTGTGTCCTTTTGTTTGGAGCATCACACCTCTTCATTTTAAATTAACAATAATCTCTATTATTTTTCAAACACTATTGTGAAGGATTTTAATTCAGTGAGAGTGATTTTTGTAAATCGATCATAGGTATGGATCGATTTCTTCTAACTTGATTCCATGTCTCTACAAATATTGTAGAAATCAAATATTGCAGAGGTGCTTCCTTCAAACCATTTACATGTGACTATATGCGCAAAACCACAAGATTATTAATTAAGTGATGTACCCAATGCCTCATGGCTTATGTGTTTGTAACCCATGATTGGGGGATGGAACCTAGTCCTCTCATACTTCTCCCTATGGAAAATTTCTCTCTCATTCAATCTTCTGAAGTTCCAACTCCCCGAAGTAGTTTCCTCTCACAATGATTGATCTAATGGTTAGCATGATTCCCGAAACCAAATAAATGGTTTAGCTTTGATCCTTACACTATCCTTCCACTTCTTAATCCAACGAGTATGAATTAATCAAAAATTGAGATGGATGGTCATTATTTACTTCAGGACTTTCAGCCTTTACAATCTTTCAACCTTTCGGAGTACATTTCACCGAGGTAAATCAGACGATCAATATTTGTTCTTCCGTAGATGAGAGATCCTATCTTGTCTAGAGGTTTCAAACAAATCAACAACCATGACTTGACCTACAGTTGAGTGGATGGTTCTCGTTCACTTCTCACAAGGATTAATCCAATGGTTAACATGACTCCCATAACCAAATCAATGGTCTAGCTTCAATCCTTACTTATCCTTCCACTGCTTAATCCAACAGTTGTGAATTAATCAAAGATTGAGATGGATGGACACTATTTAATTCATTACTTTTGGGGTTCATAGGTTCGGGTAATTGTTGTTCCAATTTCCACCAGAGTTGGTCAACTCTGAAGTGGTCAACATGGGAGTTCTTACATCATGTTTTGATCTAACGGTCATGTGAGAATCCAGAGGATCTTAGATCAATGTTTAACATTGACTTTAGCCTTCATGGCTTCGGGTAGTTGTTGGTTCCCCCGAAGGACAAACTCCCAAAGTGACATAACTTAATGACGTCACTGTTTACTTGGCACTGTCTGAGTGGTTGCCATGTGTCACTTAGATTTGTGACTTACGTGTACCTAAAATTCCAACTGGACTTAGACACTTTTCACCATATGATTGTGCCATTAGTCCTTGATGACATGGATCTCCTAACGTGGAACATGTCCTCCTCCTAGATCTAACGGTCATAGGTTCACCTGAGTTCTTAATCCAATGACTGTGATCAGTTCTAGATCAATGGCCTATATTCATTTCAGCCTTCGGAACTTTGTGTTATTCGTTTCCAATTCTCAATTCTTCCGAAGTGAGATTCCCCGAATAAATCTCAAGTAACTTGAATTCATCTAATGATCCATATTTGACATGAAATTCTTAACACGATCCAACAGTTGTCGAGATTTTGGCTATTATAGATCTTGTGAATCCTTGATCCAATGGTTGTGATCATTTCTAGATCAATGGTCTAAATTCATTTCGTCCTTCGAGACTTTGAGTTATTCATTCCCAATTCTCAATTCTCTGAAGTGAGATTCCTTGAATAAACCTCAATGAACTTGACTTCATCTAATGATACATATTTGATGCGAAAAGATTAACATGAACCAATGGTTGTCAAGATTTCAACTATTAGGGATCTCATGAATCCTTGATCGAACAGTTGTGATCAGTTCTAGATCAATGGTCTAGATTCATTTTGGCCTTCAGGACTTTGGGTTATTCGTTCCCAATTCTCAATTCTTTGAAGATGAATTCCCTAAATAAACCTCAAGAAACTTGACTTCATCTGATGATCCATCTTATTTTGATCGAACGGTCAATATAACTCCCGAAATAAATTCTATCAGAGTGTGTATTAGCACTTTCTATTTGGATAGATTTTCATAAGTCCAAGAGCTATGATCATGGGATTAGGCACAAAGGAGCTTCGCTGTTCGGGTATTCATCTATTCATGACTACCGGGTTCTAGGGTAGTTGAACCGATGCCAACCTTAGATTTATTGGCAGGTGAGGATCGACGGTCGGTGTCTATTTCAGAATCGAAATGTGCACAATTGTTAAATCAACCCTTGTATCCACAATGGTTCCTCATCATTGATCTACCCTTACTGAGATCCAATGGTCCTGGTTTGTCCCTAAATCTACATCAGTGGACAAGATTATCCCTCAATTATTTTATATTTTTACTGTGAGGATTTCAATCCCGATCGCGTTTCTGTAATGCGCTTTCCCTTCTGAGATTTTTGGTATATTCCTCTTCATGTTGTTCATAACAACTCATCATCACTACAATTTTATTTCCCTTCTGATATTTTTGGTTTTTTACTTAGATTCTAACTGATCAAGATCATTGATCTATTGGGAATTCGATCCCGATGGTGTTTCTTCTTTGCATTGATCTTGTGAAATCTAATACCTTGCCTCTCCTGAGTTTTAGGTATATTCCTCTACATGTTTTTCATAATAACTCATCATCACATCATATTGACATTTGATGTTGACATCAATGACAACACATCAATGGAAATATGTCCAACAATCTCCCCCTTTATCAATGAGGGAAACACACTAACTTCATACAAAACTCCCCCTGTGATGATGCTTCTCTCCTTTGAAGTTACTCTTTTCCTTTGACATCAATGGAAAAGGGTATCTCCCCCTATGATTAATCTTTGTTTATCTGTATGTTGCTGACCAAAATCTGAACTTGGGTAACTCCCCCTGCATTCATTCTTTGTCTGCCATAACTGAATGAATCCCCTTGTCAATCTTCTCTCTCTGCCTCTAACTGCTCTCACCCTTTGTTTCTAAAAGGGTATCTCTTCTTGACAAGGTCTCTCCCCCTGTCATCTCTATTGTACAATGCTCTAAATTCATCATAGATACTTTTATACTATGCTTGTCACATGACTCATCTTGCTGAGAAAATGCAATATTTCCAACTAGAATTGGCCTAGTTGACCATCCAACTCAAAAACACATCAACCAACCAATACATCTTCAGATTTTCTCTTTCAATGTCCCAATCACTGTCTCAGTACCTACTATAACCTCTGTCACAATCATTGTTCCTGAAACTTCAACTTCCAGTCATTTTCCCTTCATTTTCAGACTTGTACTTGACATGTCTTCATCATTACCTCACTTGTTGTAGAATTTTACACTCACACCATTCCTTGCCCACATACTAACTTCCATTTATGGATTTTACACTTATAACCACTTTGGGACCAATGCATGATCATATCACATGAATTTACTGAGAGAATACATAATCAACATTGTTCCTGGGCAAATGAAGACCTGCAACAAACCATGTCAGAACCTGCATAGAGTTATACCATAAAACCATGATGCTTTCGATGATCCTAGTTATATATTCATGTTTATGTGCTTCAATACTCATAGGAGTATCAACAAGAACAATTTTTAAGTCTTCCTTAATTTCTCCTTCCCTTCTTTGTTTCTATTTTTTAGAAGGAGTTTCAGTGGATCATTAAAATAGTATTGGAAAACTTTTGAGATCATCATCACTCAATTATTTTGGTTGTTGTACTATTGAACATTCATCATCATCGTCACTATTTTGTGCACCAGAAGCTTCTTTATCCTTGTTTTGAGAATTTTCCTTTTTTATTTTCCATTTGTTGGGTAATGGATAATCTACTTGTATGACATTATCAAGTTCTGGAATTGTGTCAGATTTTTCTTCAGGAGTTTTCTTGTCTTGAGCTTGATCTACTTTATATGCATAGGTTTGATTATTATAGTACTTATTAGAAGTTTTACCCACCAATCTCCTATTATTAACTTCATCATTTTCATATGTTGTATATTCATCATCTTTCTTGCTTGGTACTTCAAATTTTCTTTTCCATATCTTCTTATTATGTTTGTTAGGGTTTCCTATATTTAAGGATTGCATTGGTAATCTACATTCTCTGGTTTTATGACCATAGTTGTTTCATTTTTGACATTCAATAATGAAGTTTTGCAAAGGAGTAGACGATTTGTAGTTTATATTCTCTGTATTGTACCTATTGTTCTTATATCTTTGGACATTTTTTTTATTGTATTGTCCATAAGCTTTGTAGTGTACTACCTTATGACCAAAATTATCACAAGAGTAACAATATCCAATAAATAGATATTTATTAGGGGGATTCCTTTTGGTGATTATATTCTTCCTATAATTTTTTACTTTAGTAGGGAATGTTGATTTATGTTTATGTGGAACATTTTTCAATGGTATCATCTTTGCTTTATTATCTTCTCTTCTTAAGGAGCCCTTTATAACGTCTGCATAAATGATTGGTCTTTTGACAGATCCTTGTGATGTAAAAGTTGAGTCTTGGGTGTATCCCAAACCAGTATTGTTGTTTGGTGACCTCTGAATACTGAGAATTTAATCCAAGGCCTTTGAACTATTTCCAAATTTTGATCCCTTCTTTTCTTTCTCAAGTTCACTTTTTAGCATCTTAATCTCAGCTTCTAGTTTCTCATATACTTGTTTTTTATCACTAAGTTGTTTTAAAATGACTTCTTCAATTTTATTAGCTTCCAGGAGATGGGATTTTAAATCGTTGATGATCTTCTCTGATTCTTTAATAGTTCTTAATGCATCTATTTCTTTTGATTGATGTGATTCTTCAAATTCTTGAAGTTGTGCCCTAAGTAGATTGTTCTTATTTTTATACTTTCTTAGTTCCTCTAGAGAACTAACCAATGTTGCTTCTAGGTTCACTTCTCCTTCAAATTCATAATTTTCTTCATCATCTACATCATTATTTTGAGTATCCATTCCCATAAATAGAAGCTATGAATTCTCATCTTCACTCATGTATGAAGAGCTGATGTTTTCTTTAGAGTAGAATTTTTTCTTTTTATTATAAAATTTATTTTTGTATTGGTTTTTCTGGTTGTGAACTTCTTCATCATTTTCCTCCAGCTTGGGATAGGGACATTTTTTAGCAAAGTGTCCAATTCTGCCACAGTTGAAACATTTGAGGGGTAACTTTCCTTTATATTTTCTATATCCTTTCTGGAGTTTCTTTATAAAGTTTGCCTCTTTCACATCATTTATGTCTTACTGGTCTTCATGAGACATATGTTCATGTTTCTTCTTTTCTTTAGATGCTTTAAACATTGTTTCATCTTTTGTTGGTTTATCATTCCCTGTTCTCATTTCATATGCTATAAAAATTCCATGAATTTGATCAACTGTGAGTGCGTCAAGATCAGACCTATATTCAATTGTAGAAATCTTGGCATCATATATCATAGGTAATTACCTTAGTATATTTTTCACAATAGGTTTATCTGTAAGTTGTTCTCATGGCACCAACCCTAGGAAGAAACAAATCCCTTAAATTACACTTACTTAGTAAAGGATATGAATCCTTCCGTGCTCCTCCCTTCCACCCGCACTTCATAAGAATCGTCAATTCTTCTTCTTGGACTTTGTTGTTGTTTTGATCTTCTGATCTAGACTACAGAGACACATTCTTCTCACCATTATTTCTCATTTATATACTCTTCCAACTGGTGTGATCTATGAAGCATTGTGTCCCTTTGTTTGGACCATCACACCTCTTTATTTTAAATTAACCATAATATCTATTATTATTAAAACATTATTGTGAGGGATTTTAATTCAGTAAGAGTTATTTTCATAAATCGATCACAGGTATGGATCAACTTCTTTTAACTTGATTCCATGTCTCTGCAAATATTGTAAAAATCGAATCCTGCAGAGGAGCTTCCTTCAAACCATTTACATGTGACTATATGCACAAAACCATGGGCTTATTAATTAAGAAATGTACCCAATGCCTCATGGCTTATGTGTTCGTAACCTATGATCGGGGGCTGGAACCTAGTCCTACGGTACTTCGGTCTTCGAGTGATTTCTATCTCATCCAATCTTATGGAGTTTCAACTACTCGAAGTAGTTACCTCTCATAAGGATTGATCTAATGGTTAGCATGATTCTCAGAACCAAATGAATGGTTTAGCTTTGATCCTTACACTATCCTTCCACTGCTTAATCCAATGGTTATGACTTAATCAAAAATTGAGATGGATGGCCATTATTTACTTCAGAACTTCAGACTTCCAACCTTTGCAATCTTGCAACCTTCCAGAGTACATTTCTCCGAAGTAGATCAGACGATCGATATTTGTTCTTCCCTAGATGGACGATCCTGGCTTGTCCATAGGTTTCAAACAAATCGACAACCATGAATTGATCTGTAGTTGAGTGGGAGGTTCTTGTGCACTTCTCACAAGGATTGATCCAATGGTTAGCATGACTCTCGGAACCAAGTCAATGGTCTAGATTCAATCCTTACTTATCCTTCCACTGCTTAATCTAACAACTGTGACTTAATCAAAGGTTGATATGGGCGACCACTATTTACTTCAGGACTTCGAGGGTTCGGAGGTCTGGGTAATTGTTGTTCCAATTTCCATCGGAGTTGGTCAGGACAGAAGTGGTCAACATGGGAGTGCTTACATCATGTTTTGATCTAACGATCATGTGAGGATCTGGAGGATCTTATATCAACAGTTAACATTGACTTCGGCCTTCAGGGATTTGGGTAATTGTTGGTTTCTCCTGAAGGAAAAACTCATGGAGTGACTTAACTTGTTGACGTCACTAATGACTTGACACTGGTCGAGTGGCTGCCATGTGTCACTTAGATTTGTGACTTACGTGTACCTAAAATGCCAACTGGACTTACACACTTGTCACCATCTAATTGCTCCACATGTCCTTGTTGGCGTGGTCTTGTTGGTGTGGATCTCCTGACATGGCACATGTCCTCCTCTTGGATCTAAAAATCATAGGTTCATCTGATTCATTGATCCAACGACTGTGATCAGTTCTAGATCAATGGTCTAGATTCATTTCAACCTTCGATACTTTGGGTTATTCGTTACCAATTCTCAATTCTCTCGAAGTGAGATTCCTCGAATAAACCTCAAGTAACTTGACTTCATCTAATGATCCATATTTGACATGAAAGTCTTAATGTGATCCAATGGTTGTTGAGATTTTGGTTATTATGGATCTCGTGAATCCTTGATCCAATGGTTGTGATCTATTCTAGATTCATTTCGGCCTTCGAGACTTTGGGTTATTTGTTCCCAATTCTCAATTCTTTGAAGTGAGATTGCCTGAATAAACCTCGAGCAACTTGACTTCATTTAACGATCCATGTTTGATGCAAAACTCTTAACACAATCCAATAGTTGTCAGGATTTCGACTATTAGGGATCTCGTGAATCCTTGATCCAATAGTTGTGATCAATTCTATATCAATGGTCTAGATTCATTTCGGCCTTCGAGACTTTGGGTTATTCGTTCCCAATTCTCAATTCTCCGAAGTGATATTCCCCGAATAAACCTTGAGAAATTTGACTTCATCTAATGATCGATCTTATTTTGATCGGATAGTCTATATAACTCCCAAAATAAGTTATGCCCGAGTGTGTATTAGCACTTTCTATTTTGATATATTTTCATAAGTCTGGGAGCTATGACCGTGGTCTTAGGAACAAAGGAGCTCAACTCTTAGGGTATTCGGTTATTCATGAATTTGAGGCTTCGTGGTTTCAGGGTAGTTGAACCAATGCCAACCATAGATCTATTGGCATGTGACAATCGACGATCACTGTCTTTTTCAGAACCGAAACTTGTGCGATCATTAACTCAACCCTTGTATCCGCAATGGTTCCTTGTTGTTGATCTTCCCTTACTAAGATCCGATGATCGGGACTTAATTAGATGTTGATCTGAAGGTCTTCCTCTATAACTCCCAGATCCGATAGTCCAAATTTGTCCTAAAATCTACATCAGTGGACAGGATTCTCTCTCAATTCTTTTGTTGTTTTAATGTGGAGATTTCAATCCTGATCGCATTTCTACAATGTTCTTCCCCTTCTGATTTTTTGGTAGATTCATCTGCATGTTGTTCATAACAACTCATCAAGATCATTGATATGTTGGAAATTTGATCCCGATGGCATTTCTACTTTGCGTTGATCTCGTGAAATCTAATATGTTGCCTCTCCTGAGCTTTAGTTAGATTCCTCTGCATGTTGTTCATAACAACTCATCATCACATCATAATGACATCGACTGTTGACATCAGTGGTAATATTTCCAACAGGTGTTTCCTGTGAAAATACAAACGAAGTTGGGAGGTCTATGTGTCATTCAAATATAATAAGAGACCAGAAGACAAACAAAATTTAAGAGATGAATTTCTTTTGAAGGAAACAATGGAAAAGAAAGAGAGGAAAGTGATGATGTATTAAGAGTTAGAGATGAACTTGGCCCAATTATTTGTTACAACTGGAAAATTAAACCTTTGGACAAATGATGATCTAAGACATGTAGTTGAAAAAGAGAGTGACTGAAAAAGGGATCGTAGATTGAGTGTTTCCAACAACGTATAGGATATTCATGCATTTTGACCAGATAAAAGTTTGCAACTTCTCGAAACAATTAATCCATGTGAAAGCTAATCCAGGAAATACTTCGTTCAGATGGGCTTCCGTGCTAGCGTTGTCTGAATTATACCCTTCATCATGATTTTGTGACCTTCATTTTTGCAATCTCATGCTTCAGATAAGGACTTTTAAGAAATTAAATTAGTCATCCACGACATGCTTTGTTCTGGCTGTGACTTTCTACATTCCCCAACTCAAGAGATTATCCTGCTACAAAAATGCTCATGTCTTCCATAGTTCAAATCAAACATGTGATGCCAACTGCATGTTTGTACCTGCATGGACAAACCGTTCAAGGTATAATATTGTTTTCAACTTAAAATTTCTAGAAATAAATGCACTTAAGAGAATCATGTTGGGAAGGATCAATAATAGAATTTGAAAAAAGATCCATGAATTATATGCCTAGGTGTCATGTCCTATGGTCATTTTGTTCGTCTTATTTGAGTCATAGATTTTCTTCAAGAAAGAAAAAACCTTCACGAGAGTTGTCTGCAAGTAAGAAATAAGCATATATTCTGAATCGAAATCAGTGATCAACGATATAAATTTTTTATTAGCCAATTTTCAACATCATTAACTAGCCCATTAGAAAATTCAACTTAGCAAAATGTCAAATAAGATAATTCCTTCTGGAAAACATCTATGTAGAATTCAAAACATGCCTAAAGTTTGTATTCAGGATGGTATGGGACACCAAATCAGAGATAATGCTTTTTGAAAACAAAGGGGGCCATACCCGTGTGTGTGTCTAAAATCAAACAATTAGTCTTACCAATTTTTGTTGCTATGATTTTTGAATCATGGTGCCTTTCCTAGATAAAAACAAAGATCAAGACTGTATATAGTCTGTTGAATGGTCAAGGCACTTTCAAACTTCTAAATACACCTTAAAACCCATGACACATGGACAGTTGGTATGTTTCCCTTTTCAAAGACATTCACTATATTTACATCAGTTGTAAAGTATTTTTCAACATATGTTCATCTTTCAGCAGCCTAGGGTAATAAACTATTCAACTATGCACATTAGAGTGGGTGTTACTGAAGAAAAACACAAATATTCCAGTATAATTTGCACAGGGTTTCCACATGAATATAGACGAGAACCAAGACAGAACCAAACTTTCAGTGAAACAAAATGAAAAACATTGCACTAAAAGAAGAAAAGTTTGATGAAAAGGAAATTAACTAAAGTGATCACCATAAACAACAAATTAATCTAATGACAATTGGTTGTCTTTATTGAAGAAAACAAAACAAATATGAACCTATGTTATTCGTATGAAAATAAAAGCAAATATGTAAGCTATGCGGGAAGAAAGGAAATAAGATGACTATGCTAATCCTATTCCTAACCTAACCTACACTGGTTGAAAGGAAGCTAGGTGTAATCATAGAGCCAATGAATCCAATCAAGAAAATCCAAACCTATGGTTGCATGTTCAGTGAAGGTCAATTGAAGAGAATGGAGCAGTGATAGATGAAGGATAAGAAGAATTAACTCACACAAATGTCCACCCAACAAATTGAATTTGGCAGCATTATGGTTCATGATGCATGTGGATATGTAGGATCCCTCCAACCAAGATTCGATTCCGTCACAAAATTTGCAAGGATTGTTATATGATTGTTGGATGGAGTTAGAAAGTGAGTTATGTACCTAACAAAGCTCACAAATGATGTAATCTGTGAAGGAGTCTTGGAGTGGATAAAAAAATTCATTCTAGAAATTGAGGTGAGACAATGAGAGCTTGACATAATCATTAACTAAAGATGAAGTACCTCATTATCTATATAAATCTCTTTGTGTCCACATTTCACATACTCCATGTGTTAAGGGAAGAGATGATAGTTGATTGTTGGAGGGGAACAATGAGCGAAAGATAACTCCAAAGACTCTCCTATGAAATCAACTAAATCATGCGAGGAGTGTTGCAGTATTGGGATAGAATCCACGGGTAAGAGATGTGTATGCTCTTAGGGAGTAACATGTAATTCTAGAGCAGATTGAGATAACAAAGGTTCTTGAATCAAGTCAATGTTTCTTGTATTTTGTGTGGTTATGAGTTGTTCGTTTGTTGTGATTTGTTCATAAGGATCAACAAACTCATGGTGCCCCGCATACTTAGATTTTAAATGATTAGCATATGTTCATCAAGGTTAGAAATATTAGATTCTATAGGATCAATGAGTGATAGGTTGATGCTTATATTCAATTATGGAACCAAAGAGTAATCACTAAAAATAGGATTATTGAGATGAATTTTTGATTGATCATGTTCCAGAAATTTAAAATGGGAAGGACTTTCAAAGTGATGCAACCCGAATGAAGTGTCATTAAAGATGAGTGTTTGATCAATCAAATTTGGGAGCCTTTATCGTTCTGGTATATCATTCAAGGTTTCATCGCTAAAAGGGAAATGTGAAGAGTTTAACGTGGGAGGAATAGATGGACACTCATGTGGGTAACTTCCATCAAACAAATTTGTATAAAGGGAATACAAATCTTTAGATTCTGAAGATGACGAGATTTCTACAATGAGGGATTCATCACATACCACATATGCTCACGATTTTCTGAAGGGGGATTGTTAAAATTTCACACTCCGAGTCTATGGGGTCCAATATTTCTAGTAAAGATTCTCCTGTAGTTGCAATAGAGTGTTTATTAGAGATTGTGCATCCCTTATCTTTAGTGGTCAGACCTGAATTTTGTGAATTAGAGATGGTTTGATCATCCATGTTGCACTTTTCAAGATCAAAGACAAGATAGGAAAACCAATTCAAGATTAGTTGTTCTGAGGGTTTGTCATTTTCAGGAAATCTATGACAAATATGCATAAATCGTAGGAAGAATTTATCCACAGATTCGTTTCTGAGCCTATGTATTTCTTTAAGTTCGTCAAAGAGTTCATCATATGCATAATCTTCATGAGTTATGATAAACATTTCCATAAGTTGTTTACATCTATGAATCGATTTTGTTGGCAAAGTTCTGAACCAGGATTTAATTCTCCCTTTGAATGTGAGAATGAATAGTCAACACATTTCATTGTCTTGAATAATCTTAAGGTTTCGTCGAGTGATGTTGATTCATTTGAGATGTGTGAATGTAGAGGCATGCCCATCACCATCGAATTTGGGATTTGACAAGAGATTTATTGTCTTCATTGAGATGGCCTCAATGGGTCTCGAAAGGCTCAAAGGGTCATTGTATACAAAGGTATAGAGAGGATCCATGTGTTGGTTAAAAGTTGATGAAATGAATCCACATGGGCATCCTTTTCATCCATCCCTCCTTCTAGCGCAAATTCTTTTGACGGGTCTGAATTCGCCCAACAACAATAAGGGTTTCTCCTTGGTAAGAAGTCCCAATTATAGCTCTCACCTTTTGGTCCTGGTTTGGAATAGGGAAACCATCCGAATTCTGTCCCAATAGCCATTCTTGGTTTGGTTCTATCAGTTGTGGCCCTGCTCACCGATGAGGGTGAGTGACAGGTGCTTATGCAAATGGAAGATGTAGATGAAGACCGTGCAAATGCATGTATCTAATATACTTCTAATCTACCCTATCCTAGCTAGGAGCAAACTATAGTAATAGAATGAGTTGCAATGAAACTAAATTATGCATAAACCCAAATTACATAGATATCATAAAGGCGCATAGTTAGAAACACATGCATACAAGTCTATAACCAGAATAGTCTAAGTCATGTTTTTGCATACATTCACAACTCATTCGCTCAGGACATGTATCATAAGAAAGAGTAATAAAACTACAAGAAGACATATATTGTGTAAGAATAGTCCATAAACAAACATGCTCTTTCATCCCATGTGAAAAACAAACATTTTTCTTGAAATAGTTTGCAGCAAAAAAACAACACATGTGAGTTCTTATCTCTATCGAAAGTTGGCCCTGAGGGCTTCTCCATATTCACAATTTCAACAATAGTACATGAAAAATCTAAGGAAAACTCTCCAATTTTAGTTGACACTGTATTCCCAAAATAGTTCAGAAGTGTACAACATTTGAAGAGCCAAAAATCCCCTTCTTTATGTTCAATTCTGGTATTTATTTGAGGTTCAATAAGACATTTGGCCTTTCGTCTCCCTCCGTGATATTCATTTTTCAATGTTTGTCCTCATCCTCTTTGTGATGATGAGTAACAAGGAAAATAGTTACATTTCTAATTTTTATCCTAACGTTGGTGGGTTGTCATGTATTTCGTCCATATGTGCCTTGCACATCATGAAGACTAGCCTTGGGCATGAGGGCATCTTCGTCATCCAAGTTTGACAGTCGATCATCATGGAGTTTCTAGATCTCTTCTTCATCCATTTTCCTGCCATTTTCTTTGATACTCCTCCATCATTTCTACATATTTCGTTATTGCTCCTCCGTCATCTTTAGCTGTAGATTTCATCGTGAGCATTTTGATCACGACCCTCCTTCGCTTGATACTTGGAAATATTAAACATATAATAGATGAAAGTAGATCCAAATAAAGTATCAGTAATGATCATATCAATGCAAATAATTGATTCATTAAATGATTTAAACATCAATTGAACTTCCTTGGATTCAATTCCTGGTTCCTCTGCTCATAATTGAGGCATTGTGTTCTTTGAGGCTGCCAACAATGTACCATATATTCATATTGAAATATGAGGGAGATAAGTTATGAATTTCTTAAAACCTATAACTAGAAAGTTGTATATCTCATAAATACCTTTCCAACGATATAAAGAACCCACAAAACATACATCCGATTCAAAAATTATAACCATTTTATGAAATTCAGGTTTTTATGTATCGAAGGAGTTAACACTAACTCCTCTGACTTGCCATCGAAAGAGTTAATACTAACTCATGTGACTTGCTATCATAGGAGTTTGAACTAACCCCTATGATTTTCATTGGAGACATTGATGATAACTCTTCCGATGCAAATTGGAAGAGTTAATGAGAACTCCTCTGATTTGCATCGGAGACCAAGTCATGAAACTTGTCGGGTGATAGATGGGGGATGAGTTAAGACTAAGATTCAAACCAAATTCAACGTGATCCAATACTTCAATATTCAACGTGACTGGAATCTCTACCATTAAGATTACGTGCTCCGATATAGTGCGACTATGTTAAGACTAAGTGCTCTGATAGTGTGCCGCAATGTTAAGACTAAGTTGTTCAACCACAAGAGGAGAGGTTAGTGTTAGGTATTCCGATCATGCGCTAATGCGCTAGAGTTATTAGCAACCACTCCGAGCACATTGTTAGGGTTGGTGGTAAGTGTGTCGAACAAGAGTTAAGTTCATGTCTTAAGACTTATTTTGTTTTCTTAATGGGGTTCGTGTGTTTTAAAAAGAGAAGGGGGGAACTTGGAGGGGCATGTGGGCCATGGGCCCTCCCCTCCACATCACACATCCTTACTTACCATATTCCTACAACCACACATAAAATCCTTATTTTAATTATTTTTCCTTTTACTTAAAATCCTTATTTAATTATTGTGTTTTTTATAAGGTTTTAAATTTAAATAATTTAAATTTAAATTTAAATAAAAATTATTTAAATTTAATAATGTAAGTTCAATAGCACAAACCTTTCAATTAGGGCATTTTTGCATGGAGGCATAACTAGAAAGATGCAAACTTGTGCTGATGTTGTTGGATGATTTTAAAAACCAATAAATTGCTCACATATGAAATTAGATTGGTGTGACTTCTTTTGCATTGCAGAGAACATGGAGGGGTGCTTTCGGTAAATTTTCTATCCTTGTCATTCCAATCTTCCATCGATGTCGCGATTATCGAGGCTTGTTAGGCTAGAAATCCTTGGTGATAGTTTTGTAACTTTTGGGCCTTGAAATTCAATTTAGTCAATTGCGTTGGAATCATAATGGTGGGAATCACAAAATTAATGTGTTTCAGGGATGAAAAATTCACTTTGACGGACGCAGAAAAACTACGCCCAAAGGCATTTTTTAATGAAATTTCGAGTCTCGCATTCGTTGGTGCTTTACCCAAATTAAATTCCGTCAATTCCCGGGGCAACTATGATGTACATGATACTAATATAACCATTGATACTGAGGTTATGAATTAATAGCACAAATTTATAAATCCTCCAAAACTGCCAACTGACGTCTAGTGCACTTAGCACTGTCTAGGAGTTGAAAGGACCAAATTTATTCCGAAGTGCATTTTAGAACCAACACAATATGAATAGGTGTTGTGATTAATCCATTTGATGCTAAGAAATGCTTTCAAAATGAATATTTAGTTGTAACATCAAGAAACACAAAGCAAATAAGCTAGTACCATGTGTGCGAAGAAAGGCACCGGTGAACACTAAAACTTGATTATGACTAGGATCTGAAGTGAATCAGGTGAGATAGGAAACTATTGACCAACTTTGTAGATAGGAGTGGAGTGTTTATTCATTTAAAATGTAAGGATATTGACTGATGAACACAACAAGAAGGGATACAAGCTAGGAGGGGGATGAGATAATCCTCCAGGCAAAAATGGGCCATGCTGACCTGATCAACGTTGGTTAGAGGAAGTGGATTATCCTCTATGTGTTGACAACGATGAGGGTTTGGCATCCTTCCACTAACATATTAGGGACAGGAGAGGGAAACTTATCAATGGGTAGTATGTCGGGGACAGAGAAGTGAACCTCATCAATAAGCAATGTAATGAAGTGAAAGGGAGGGTGTGTCACCATTATGTGATGCAGCGGAGAAAGTGTAAGGAAGTCAGTCGGTTGAAGGAGTGTGCATGGTGATGATGAATGCACAAACATTATTGATGTGTTGGCGTTGATCACGCGTACTTCATAGGTGAGTAAGATATACATCAGTGAAGTTTAGTGAAGGTGTGGTGGTGCGCCAACCAAGTTCAAAGGGAGGTGGCTTATGTATTAGTGAAGGAATAAATAGTATGCCAATGTAGAGGTGAAATAAAGGATGTGCACTTTGATGCGCTATGTGTCAACGCTGGAAGAGGGAACTTTCAAAAGTGTGGATCATTGGGCATAAGTGATATGAGGAGTAATTGAACATGATGAGGTGGGGAGAGTGAGAGGAAAACTTGAGCATAACCATTTGCGTGAGGGAGAGAGTGTGACAGTTATGGTTGGAAAAATAGAAGGGGGCCCAATTTCTTGTCTTGAAGAGAGGCTAAGACAAGAAAATTTGGAGGTTGTTTTGCGGGCACAACAAAACCTTACAGAAACTCAATCTAGGATTGGAGAAAGTAATCCATACCATGATATTCCTACAATGGCGACATTGATGAACTTGTGGAATACTTTGACTCGATGCCTTCCACCTTGAATGGTTTTACGTCTATCTTTTTTTGTTTCTTTTGCACAAGTTGATGTTCTTGAAGCCTTCTTACATTGGATCCTATGAATCCATTTCCATTTTCTTTCCCTTCTTCTTTTGGTGTTTGATCTTAGGATGGATTCTCTAGTGTGAATTATCTGCATGCTCACACTTCTTACAGTGGCTACAAATTTCTTAGTGGTTTCTCTTATTGTTTACAATAGATTTCTACCTCTTTTATGCATGCTAACTTTGAGAATGGGAATGTGAACCTCTCTTCTTCCCAAATCATTGGAAGCATTTCTCAAAATATTTCCTCCATGGGAATACAAAAATGAGATGAATGATCTTGCCACAAAAGAACATTCTTTGCATTATCTACTAATACTTTTCATTATGCCCCTTCTTATTATAATGAAAACAATTAATGGAAATTGATTTTACATACCTCTACGAACTGACCTTAAACTTGTTTTCTTCCTCACTTTGTTGATCATCTTTGGATGCTTGAAGTCTCTCTTTATTGTTCACTTTGAAGCTTGTTCAAACTTGTTGTGATAGTTGTATGATTTCCTCATGTAGTTGTTGTTCTTTCACTATGGCTTCATTTCCAAACTTAGTGGTCTTTACAAAATAAATACTCTTGGCTAGAATGAATTCTCATTCTATGGTACCCAAAGGGGATCTATATTCAACATATTTTGATTACTTTTTGTCTATCATTATTTTGCCAAAATAACCAAGACCTTCATGTCACAACCAACATTAATACAATTTCAATTACTTATACATTGGACATTCATTCTAAAACCTTTACCTCCATATCCCATCTTCATCAACATCTTTAAACCAATTCCTTTGGTATGCTTCTTAATGTTTCCAATGGATTCTTCTATTGATTTGTACAGAAGACTCGGATTTTGTGACAATTTTTTCCTTTGTCTTATTAGTATGAGTATCGCATACCACAAAAGTCTACTTTGTATCAAAAGGTTCCTTATTTTTCTTCAACTCCTCAACCTCTTCTCAAATCTGAGACAACAACTCATCATTGGTTGATAATTATGTTTTCAAATTATCTACAGTTTTTTGGTATTGCACATTTTCCTTGGAAATACTCTCCCAAGCTCAAGTAGTCACTTGTGCAACCTATCCTTGCAATTTCACAATTCTTTTTCCATAGTAATGAGGAAGCATTATATCTTCTTTATCCTAGATTGTGGGTCTTCATTTCTCCTATGAATTTCTACCACAACCTCCTCAAATATTAGTTCTCATCCTTGATATGTTCATTAATGGAATTCATCTCATCAATTGTTTTTGTATTCAAATATTTTCTCGTGTTTGTGTTCCTACAAGTTTTGTTCATGTCAATAATTCACCGCTCTTATTCCAATATGATTGCACCCTCTCAACCTATGGAAGATATGATTAATCAACATGGATTGTCATTCTTTTGTTTGTTCTTCAATCTATGTGTATTTCTTACTATGTTGTAGTTTTCTTACTTCAATTGTGTATTAATTATGGATATTTAAAATAAAAATGGCCCAATGAAAAATATTATTCAATCGCATGCACGATCACATAATGTTTTATCTCGGAAGCCCAATCTGGAAACTAGAAATAATAGAAGGAACTCAACTCTTCTTTTATTTAATTGATATAGATTACAAGGGAGAGGCATTCCTGAGTGTCTTGTTTTATGTTAGATATTTATATGCACACAGATTGATTACCATTTTGGTACTCTAACAATCATTCCTCCATCAATTTCTACAACATTCAATTGAGATGAATTTTCTCCTCCTCTATGAACTCTCAACAAAATTATGCGTGCTCTTGTAGCCGACTAGTATGATACTTCACCTTCGTACTTCATACTTCTTGATGGATGCAATATTACAATCAGTCTTCCTTCTCACATTAACTAGCATTGTTCTAGAAGTATTAAATAAATTTCCTTATGCCCAAAACTCAAAAGGCCTTCAAGCTTTGGAATGTTGCTAAGGTTGAACATTAAGGCTTGCACATGTCTGATCCATGGTATTGATTTGAAATTCATTAACATCTTTAGTGTGTAGTTCATTTTCTTTTTAGACTTGGAGTTATTCTTTCTTGGCACCAAATAGAGGCCAAGTCAAATTCCAATTAATATTATTGTAATCCCTCTTAGTAGATTTATTTCTAGTCTTGGCCAATCGATTTACTTGATGAAATCATTTTTTCACTTGGCTAAGTCAACTTCCTCACTTGGAGAGTCATTCATCTTATTCACTAGTTGATTCCTTTTAACTTTGAGCTCAATCAATTCTTCTAAGCCCGATTGATTTCTAGAACCGGTTGATTTATTCCAAAGGGATTGTTATCACCCAAAACTACACTACACAAATATTAAGTCCCTAATACTAACAAGGAGACTTTGGTTGCCTACTTTATTTGAAGTATTTTAAACCTTACACATCACTTTGTCATATTTTATCCCTTATTTCCATCCTCATATGACCTCCATTTTCCCACATGAGTCGAGTCAAACATCCAAATTTGACCAAAAATATAGAGCATTGTATTTGTGTCATTTATTGTGCGCATGGTATAGACTTATCTCTTTAAAATATGTGTGATGTTAAGATATTTAGACACTTAGGAGTTAGTTAAGTTCAACATTTTCTAATATGTATTTAGATAAAAGTGTGTTTCTTAGTGTGTTTCTTTAGTAAGCAGTAGTGTTGGGTCGTATAATTGTTATCTTTTTACATTCTCTTTTCCTTATTTTATTTCCTCTTCACTTACCCATAACCCTGTATTAGTTCATTTTGATGCTCATATGCGGAATTTATGCCCATGGCATTTTCCATTGCATTTCTTAGTATTTTGTTTTATTATGATTAACATCAAGAAGAATTTACGTATTTTTTATTCACCATTGAAGAATGACTCAATTTGGGAATTGATTTAGATCCATGTCTTGCAGATGTGAGAATTGACCGCCACCGACCATGTAACCATTTTGGAAAAAGATGTTCAAAGATGGATTATGGTTTTAATTGAAGATGATGGATTATTCTAAACCCATTTGTATAAATCCATTATTCTACATGTCTTATATGTTCCAAATTAATTTGGGTAGCTACAATTTATTCGTCAGCTAGTTCAAATTATGGATTTAATCGTTTGAAGATAAAGAAGGCAATTTGTTGGTGGATATGAGTGTAGATTTGATTCTCTACAATATTTGAAGATCTCCATTGGATATATCATGGATCTAAGAAGTCAATCACTATTAAAAATCACTTAGGATTAATGTTGGGCAAGTTTTTATAACCCACGTCTCCTAATTCGAATTTAACATTCAAAGGCATCCTAAATTTGATGGGAGTTAGCAAATATCAAGGAAACCATTTGTTATGTTGGAAATCAGTTGTAACCATTATGGATTCATTAAACCCTCACATAGGTTTGATTAAATATCTTTTCTTATTTTTGGTTTCAAGCAAGTTCATGTATAAAAGAGAGTGCCTTCTCCATTCTATGAGAGGATTCTTAGAGCACATGTCCAACTTATTATGTAATAATCATATTTCATGAGATCTTGTTTTAGTTTTAATTGTAGTTTTATAATTTATGTAATGTGTGATTATATTAATCTATTTATGTTGTATATTAGCATAAACACTCCATTCTATGACAACAAGGGCTTGTGGGTGGAAGACAGAGCATTGCTTAGTGTAGGATGTCTTTTATTTCCATTTGTTTACTTCTTGCAAGAGTGTTTTAAATTGAATTTTTTTAATTATGCAAGTGAGTTTTCATTTCTACAATAGAATTTCAATCCATAGATTATATTTAGAAAAGCTTGCCAATAAAATGAGCTATGATTTATTGGAAGAGGAAGTGCCTAAATTATGCCAAGAGATAACCTGGTGACATTAGGATCCCAATAGCATGATTGGTGTTCAAGTGCATAAACATTTTCCAAGAATGATTGAGCTAGTTTTGCGTGAGTTCAACATGTTACATAGCTTCCATCACTTTGATTCTCTGTTAATTCTCTCCACATAAGAACTTGTAACCTACACATATAGTACACAATATCTTGTAATCATTTGAACCCTGGGTTGACAATTAATATATGAACTCCTTAATTACTAAGGTAATTAATTATCCAAACAAATAGCATGCATGTGTAGTTATGTATTCCAATGGTCATGATATGTTCTAGACATAGAGTGATGCAACAACTCATATTCTGCTGAATATTGACGACTATATTGATCTATGGATTGGCACCGAATTGGTCCATGATATCTATTTAAAGATCAAGGAGGGTCACTTGTTGATGATCAATTGTTATAAAATCTATGGTAAAATATTTTTCTTTTTCATTAATATATTACCTCAAGTGGCCATGTTGGTTGGGGTTGTGGATTGTTTCCCTCTTCAAGGGTTTTAACCATGTAAAAACATTAGTGTGTTCATATTTGATTTGATTGTGTGAGTGGTTACTAAAGGTGTTTGTATTGTGTGGGAATATCATTTTTTGTCAAATATGGTATTGAATATTCTTTGAAGACCCACTCATGTTGTTGATCGAGATATTGAACCTCAACTACCACATTTGTGGGTTTTTTCTATTCTTGTGCATTTCAAGGATAAGCAGACTATTCCATTGCATCTTGAGCATTGATTTCAATTGGAATGCTTTTCATTTCACTTGAAAATCTTTCTATTTTGCCAAGATATAAACATTTTTTCATATCCATAGGTATAAACTCTGAATACACCAATTATAAAAAAATTACAGAGTTAATATTTCATTTTTCTATTTTTTATTCCCAATTTTATACTCTTTTCAGTCTACATATGCTCTTTGTCGTGCGCATTGTGCGATCTCAGAAAATCAAAAACAGAGTGAAAAGTGTTTTCTTTTCTTCTATGTTCTTTTCTTTGAACTTTATCCAAGCTCAAAAAATTAGAAACAAAGAGAAAACTTGCATTTTTTAGGTAAGCTAACTGAGATCTAACCCCATTGTTGTTGAGATTTAGAATTTGTTTTTTGAAAGTTTCGATGGTTTTTGTGTGTGGTCTTGTTGAAGGTTTTTTGTAGGAAAAAAAAAAATTTGGGGGGTAAGCATACACTTCAAGGAAAAGAGTACCAAAAAAAACCCTCCTCGTTCATTAAAATTGTTATATATTTTGTACTAACTCACTTGGTTGAAAGTTGCTTTATTTAATAAGAGGTATTGAGTTCAAGTGTATTTTTTAAGTTACTTTTTGAAAAAATTCATGCAAATTGAGTTATCTCATAATTTTATTATAAATTGCATTTCACTTAAATTATAAAATTGAATCACTATAAAGTAACTTCAATATTCTTTCTAAGTATGTAAGTTTCCACAGTTAGTCATAATTCTAGAGAGTTTTCTAGATAAAAAAATGTGTACGAGGTTTTGAAACATCCAAGTTTCAAGTGGAAACTCCACCTATCATCAAGGACAATTGAAGATAATACATTGAAGAAGAGTGTTGAGGATTGAATTTATAGGTGAAGATTGGTAAGTTCTTACTGAAGAGATAGTCATTGTGATTAGGTGATAAATTATTAAAGTATTAAAGATAGTTGGTGGGATAAAAATATATTAAAGAAATTATAGAGTATTAAAATGAAGTATGGAAGTAAGGGGTTGAATTAGATTAATAATAAAGGCTTAAATTTAATGTGAGATAAATAAAGGAAAGAAAAATGAGTTAGAGATATCTATTGAGAAAAGCTCATAAAGTATTAATGAAAATAAAGATATAGAATAAATTATTAATATAAACCAATAATAATGATATGATACTTTACTACGAGATAATTAATATTGATAATAAGATAAATTAAAGAGAATAGGTTAGGTGGAGAAACCATTGAAATAAAAGGATTTCAAAGGGATAAAGAAAAACAAGGAAAAGTTTGATTGCAAGGAAAAGAAGAGGGAAATGATGAAGACAATCATGTGATAATATCTAAACAGAGGACGTCTACTGACCAAGGTGATGAATGTTGGGCTTCTAGGATTAAATCATTTTGTATCCATCTTCGTGATTAAATTTATTAGGATGTTTTTGAATTTCAAGAGCTTCACAGATTAGGCAAGACGAGTAATGAGGGGTCGAGACTAAATTTTTTGTTTGACTTATGTAATATTTTCCACAAGAGCAAGGAATTTGGTAAAATTCTAGGCCAAGCGTCGAGTCAAACTTATCATTTGCAATTATAAATAATTGTTTGAGGGTTTTATGGGTTTTGAATAGGTCCTTGATAATATTCTTAGCCAATTTTTTTGAGATATGATCGGTTGTTCCTTGTGTCAGTGTTTCATCAAAACCTGCATAGGAGATCTAGTTAAAGCAAGTACAAACAACGCTTATCAAGAAAGGAAGAGAAATTCAATATGGAAGAATGAGAAAATATATTCACAATACTCCAATGAGCTGATGATTGATACATAGATCATGATCAATATGATACAATGAATGAATGGAATACACTCATATATAGGGCAAAGCATTCCATAATTAAGAAAAGCAATCAAGCAGTTACATTTCCTTAGGAATGCATGCATGCATAATAGTGATGGTAAAAATAGAAAGTCTAAAATCGAACTAGTCAGTTAACTCCCACTGAACTAGTGTGTCGAATATAGAAATTTCTCCAACACCTCCCCTGAACATCACTATGGAGTAAAAAATGAGTCCCGGCTACTAGGCCATTTTAGGTACTCATGCACAATGCAACTAATGAACATTGGATAAAAGTGAGGAAAGAGGGAAAACCACGTGGGAACAAAACCCCCCCTCAAAATATAATGCATCAAAAGAAGAAAATAACAGTTGCTAGACAACTGTGTTCTTCACTGCAAGACGATCCCGCAAAGTCTGAAACTTCTTCTCATTGAAAGTCTTCATGAAGATGCATAAATATTTATGGATCTGATGAAGTCCTTTGGCAACCTATCGAGCCTTGTACCTCTTGATCCTATGGACCCATATGCACTTGAAAATATTCATTTCTGGTGGAAGTGGAACCAGATGCCAAGTCTGATTCTCTAGGAGCGAGTCATGCTCCTCCTGCATGGTTGTTTTCCATAATGGATTTCCCACAGCCTTATTGTAGTTATGCAGATCAATAGATTGAACCATATAGCAATGCATGGGCATCATAGGTTCTAAAATTGAAAATACATGAGAAGACTCCTCATGTTGAGATCAAGTCCTTCTCGAATCCAATGGATTCCCTGCAAGGTTTCCTGCTACCTGAAGTGTGGTCTATGCCTTCTTGGGCATCTGTTGAAGCTTTGGTGCTGGCTTCTTATCTGGCTGTACTACCTGCTTATTTCCATGTACAAAATCTGAGTGTATGGAATCATCTCTGATGTCTAAAACTGATTGAAGAACAAGAGTATATGCATGTTGCACTGGAGGTGCATGCAAAGTACTCTCCTTATGTGTAAGTAGAATAGAGGAGTCATCGTCAGAAAACTTAGTGAATTTATACAACCTTGAATTGTGATCCACCTCACCAATTGCAATGATGGAATTGTCATGCATGTCTGTAATGCCCCGTATTTTGACCTTGGGTAGTTAGAACATTGTTGTTTACTAATCTTGATAATTCAAAAGTTTAGCATTTGTTTTGAGTCACTTAGACTTTGTTAGACATTGAGATGTGTACCTCTAGGCCTATTTGTATGT
>ML790181.1:235196-252578 GCA_009831015.1 Picea engelmannii | reverse complement strand
AACTTACTATTCCTTGAATGCCAAAGTATGGGAAACAAAATTTGATTTCACTAGGCATACAATCTCATAAGAACACAACAAACAATTCCCTTTGCAATTTTTTTTATCAGTGGCATGTTTAATGCTGCCATTATGCTGAGGAGAGAACATAGTTATGTTTGCAATTTATCCAATGCCATTTGATCAAAGTTTGGTGTCTTCACAAAATGCCATACACCATACTTACTAGCAATGGAAACAAATATTTTGCTTCATCCAAACATATGCATTCATAATCACGATAAGAAACTTGGAAGCATTAAACCATTTCTTTCAGCATCGTAATTGAAATGATACATGTTATCCCCATTTTGTGGGATAACTAAGGAGATGATGTCTCAAGGCCCTCAGGTTGAAGACATGGAGTATCGAGAGACAACAACTTGACCAACAATGTCTACTTGAACAGACAGAGACCCACCTCACCACAACAGTTCTAGGTTCTTCAAGACAGTATCCACCACATCAGTTGGCCTCCAAAAAACGTTGGGTATTGCTCCATGAGGTAAAAGTTATTTATTATGGTGAGTGTCATTTCAATATTTGAGGATTTGAGTTTGTTACATCTATTATTTCTTTTGATTATGTGACATTTTCTTGGAAATTATTCTTGTGTCCATGTTTCACCTTGGCGATTGACATTGCGCCCTAGTAAGTGGGCCACCCTTAGGGATAGGTATGCGATTGGGAGGTCCTTTTAATGAGTCATCGTGCCATTCCCGACCATACTTTCCACTTTCCACTCTTCATCGCCTCATCTCCTCACCTTTTGGGTTTTTTGGGTGTACTAACCCAAGAAGGGGTCGTCCCTCACTTCATGGGAAGAAGGGGCTAAAGGCCCAGAGGATTGTGGCTAGAAAAAGATAAAATCCTAATTATGAACCTTCCAGATGCTCTCCCAAAGAGGTCTTGAGAGCAATGAAAATATTCTCCTAAAAAAAATCAAAGACTTGCAAAAGCAAACACACAACATAAATGTCCCACTTGATTGAGGGATTTACATAAAGTTCGTTACAACATAGACTATACCCCCATGGCACTATGTGTACTTCTCCTTTAAAGAGACACTTTGGTACTACCCCCCAAGCAAATTGATTCACCCCCATGAGTACCCAGTGTTTTGACCTTAATTAATTAATGGCAATAAATGGGCCTGGAAAAAGGATGCATTGAAAATGAAGGTGCAATGCACCCTCTACAAAGGCACCCATAAGTGAGACACGACAAACCATTGTATGTCATGAAACCCATGCCCAAAAGTCTCACCCTTGTCCATGACACCTCATCAACATGACTTAGAAGGAGGTACTCTCGGGAAAAACCTCTAAACTTGAGGAATGATTCACCCAATAGGTTGTTTTGTCAACCCTCCCATACCTAAATTTGGCAAGTTGCATAGGGTATTTGAGAATTAGTTTATTTAGATGAGGTGGTTTGGATGTACTTGCTTAGATGGCTCATTTATTGATTTGATTTACTTATCATGATGCTTTGACTTGAGATTCTTGGAGGGTGTATCCATTTTTCTTTGTAGGACCCAGTTGGTGGAAAAATTTGGAGGAACAAGCCTAGCTTGGGCTTCCATGGGGATTGAAGCCCATAGGTTAGATGCCAAGGGCCCACATGTTGGATCATGGAGACATTCCTTTGTAGGCCTAGTGGACATATTGGAGGATATTTCACATCCCCTAAATGCCAAATGATTTTCTTAGAAGTGGAAAACCTCACCTTCTTGCAGCTTGACTCCACACATGTGCTAGGATGTGGTGGTGATGTAATACTTGGTACTTTGATGAGGAGTGAAACTTTGATTTGGTGGAGAGATATCCTAGCACCTTGAAAGAGGGATTTTGGAATCCCAACGTCCCTTATCCAACCTCAACGACTTGCAAAAGTGTCAAAAACGTCACCCTAAGAGGGTGACATCATGTTTTAGGGTTTCTTTCATGTACAAAAGTATGAATTAAATAATATTATTTTGTAAAGGGGAAAGATTAGCGTTGTTGAACCCTTATTTTGTGGTTTACCCTAAATTATGTGGGTAAACTATGCTTAAGACATTTTTTATAAATAGAGATCATTTGTATCTCATTTGATCATAGCTCTCCCATGTGGAGAAGGATACTTCGCTGAAATTTGTGCCCTTATTGGGAAATTCTCTTCATCTCTTTTAGTTACATTCGCTTGCTATGGTTTATATTTTCTATTGGTGGAATAAGTGATTCACTATCTCTCTTGGAGTACTTTTCTTGCTTTATGGTGGATATTTCTTGGTTAAAGAAGGAGTTTATCTTGTTTATGCTTGCACTAGGTAAGGAATCCATTTTGTTGCTTCTTTCTTGGTTACAAGTCTAATTTTCTAGGCTTCTTGGGGAGTATAAGTGCATACAACCCCACCAAGGCCACCATTTTGTCTTGAAATAAGTTTTTGCACAAGGAATACTAGGAGGAGTAAAAGGGTTTACACCCTCCTAGGGTTTTCCTTAGCTAGTTTTTCTTAACTTGGGGAGTAAAAGGGATTACACTCCCAAGGAGTTAGCACAAGTAGATCTTTCTCTTTTAAAGACTCCATAACCCAATAGTTAAAGGCAATCATATCTTGCATTGGGATACGTAGAACTATTAGATATTGGAATTGTTGAAGTTGGAATTTCTTTTACATGTTATAAGCATTCTTGTGCCCCAAGGGCGTCCTCTTTTATCCAAGAAATTTGCTTATGTAATAAGTTTAATGCTACAACCATTATGGATGCAACAAACCCTAAACACTTTCTTGAATAACTCACAATTCAACCGTCAAAAGTTGTTAATAATTTACCCCTACAATCTACTAGGCCTAGCGCATCTTTTGGGTGGATTACTTGTGATTTTTTGTGGTGGTTTTATTTTATGTAACAAGTTTTTTTCTATAGCCATAAGGTTGCAATTACATCTCTACAATACTATTTCATTTCAGCCTTGTTTCATGCTAAAGTATTGCTCTTTCATACTTGAGTTAACTAGTCATTGCTAGATTGTCTCTTACAATCTTAAATAGAATTTTAGCATCTTTATTTGCATATTTAGTCATCATTTTATTGCTAATATATATTATTGTTTATTTCTACAATTAGGAACAACAAGCTTAACTTGCTTTCCCAACATAATATTGGGCTTGTATCTTCATTTTCCTTGTGTCTCGGTCAGGTGCAATCACCACTTAGCAAGTCTACTACGTTGTTGCGTATATTGTACCATATATGAGACTCTTTTCAATCCCTTTTCACCTTCCATGATTGAACTATAGGGGAAATCTCCTTCATCTCTTCACTTTCCATCTTATTTCCCCCAGGGCCACTGGGATGCCCCCCTTGAGGTGATCACGTCATCTCTAAAGTGACGGGAATACCTGCCTAAGGTGACAATGGGTAGGTGTTCTCTTAGTTGTCACCATTTTGTGGTTGGGTTGGGATTTTACCAACCTGAAACTTGTGTGATAACATTTTGGCATCATTTTGGGGGAGGATTTTGAATACTCTTCTAAACCCTAACGACACTTTGAAAATTTATCTCAAAGCCTTCCACTAGCTTGCCTTGCGACTCCACTTGAAGGAAGTTACCCTTCCACCCTTTATGATCTCTTCTTGAGGCTCATCTGGTGACTCCACCTTCCAAGAACCCACCTTTCCTTGTTTCCACTTTTCCATCCTTTGATGAGCCTTGAGTTCATCTAGTGACTTCACTGAGGTATTACCCTAAGTAATGGAACTGTGGTCTCATGAGACTTACCATGGGATTTACATAAATTATATCCTTCTTTATATATTCAAAATATCCATGGATATCCAAATCATTGCCTCCTAGAGTGGAGGGCAAGTTTCCTTAAATTTAATGGTGATATAGCTCTAGTAGTCACCCATGTCGTCAATTATATGAAGTATGCCTCAAGCTTCAATGTGCTACATGAAGATGTGTTAATGGAAATTTTTGTATCTTCACTAGAATCAAGTCAAAGGAGTTGTCTTACACAGTCATGTAAGATGAAGAGTATCCCATCTTCTACAAATCTCATTGAAGAATTTCTCAGAAATTAATGGCCAGCTACCCAGAATTTGCAAGATACTTTTCAAGAGCTCAAAGACGCTCTTTGCAGAGAAGGTTTTCCTATAGATGTGGATGAAGAAAATCTTGAAGAAGATCTTGATCTAGACGAGACATTTAATGAAGATGAAGTGCTCATATCTTCCCTTCCATTTGATGTAGACATTCAGGCCTTTGTTCCTCCTACACATCAAGAAGATAACATGATGAGTTGTAATCCTTTTGAAGATATTTATGACTCTTTATTGCATGACTTTGGAAATGGAGAAGTATTAGAGGAACCCTTGGATGTAACAAATCATTTTGGAAAATGTAAACAAAACATCCTACACTAAGGATCAATCCCCTCATGGTGAAGAGGCAACGGAGGGGCATTTCCATAAAGAGAAAGAAGAATCCTGGCGAATTGCAACATGTTGAGACATCATTATCTTTGCTCTCGCTTGATGAAGGTGAGGTTTTCCATCCTTGCTTTGTTCCTGTGCATGAAGTTGAAGAAGCAATCAGTTCCAATGATGAAGAAATTGAAGATCTAGTTGAAGTCACCCTAGCCCCTACTATTCCTACACATGAAGACGAAGAGATGGTCATTTTAATTCATACTAATGGTATTATGAAAGAACCCTTGGATATAGTTGATGAGCATATAGACACTTTCATATATACTAGGAGATGTACATGGGATTTCGGTCGTTTCATTTTTTATAGAGACCTCATTTATGACATTGAGGGTAGTTCTCAAGCAAGGGGGTTTGATTTTTCATCTTCAGGAGATTGGTCTTCATGCATATATGATTCAGATGTTTAGAAACTTGATGATGATATGGTTATAGATTTGTTTCGTCCATTCAAGGATGGTCTATCACAACATTTTCATAGTGATTTTCAGTCATCCTTTTGGAATTGTGATGCATACCTTTTTGGGGATGTAGACTCATTCTATGAGGACTTTCAACCACCTTCATCCTCACTTCTAGATGAACACCAAGACGTGACCATCCTAGAGGAATCAAAGGCTCACTCTACAAAGTGAAAGAATTTTCATCTTGGGGATTTTTACGAGGGTTCGCAGATGAAGAGGCAACGTTTTCCCAGACCTGAGTCGATCCCTTACCTCATTTCTTCTTCTCAGGGAAATCATGGGGTATTCTTGGGATCTCTTATGTCTTCTCAATATTTAGGAAGCAATGATCATGACAGGGATGAAGATGATCAATCATCTACATATATTATCCCTCTTCAGAGATGGATTGACCAGGCTTGTGGTTACACTTTCAGGCAGGATGATCAGGCTAATGGTTTCTATTTCTAACAGGATTTTCTCCCTCCCACCCATCTCCATGAGTTTCATATCACGATTGATTTTATATCTATTTATGCTCATGATCATTTTGTGTTGAACTTATCTTTGTTGTTTGATTAAGCATAGGGGAAGATACTTTGATGATATGATCAATTGGTTACACTGGTTGAACGACTTCACCTGACATCATATATCGCCTGATCTTCAGGGCCCCAAGGCCCCCAGTACGAAGGCAGGTCATCTTTATTTCCTTTTATTTTCATATTGATTGCCCATATTAGTTTATATGCATTTCATTTTTCATTTTGTCTCTACTTGCATATTGATTCCATGCTTAGTTTAGAATTTTTTTTTAAAAAGATAAAAAAAAAATTCTAAATTAGTTTCATTTTTGGTTTTGATGTATATGGATGAAGGGTGATAGAACCACCCTAGATTTTAAATTGTTTGGATTCAGTGTAGGCACAAGTCTACCATGAGATGTTGCGGTTCTCATGCACTCTACAACGAGCACATGTCCCCAGGTAAGAGCCATATGTTATTCCCATTTTGTTGGATAACTAAGGAGATGATTTCTTGAGGCCCTTAGGTTGCAGACATGGAGTATCGAGAGACATCTTGACCAACAATGTCCACTTGCACAGACAGAGACCCACCTCACCACCACAGTTCCAGGTTCGTCACGATGGTATCCACCACATCAGCGGCCCTCCGGAAGACATTGGGTCTTGCTCCATGAGGTACAAGTCAGGTATTATGGTGAGTGTCATTTCAATATTCGAGGCATTTGAGTTTGTTACACTTATTACTGCTTTTGATTATGTGACATTTTCTTGGAAATTATGTTATTTTCCCTGTTTCACCTTGGTGGTTGACATTGCGCCCAAGTAAGTGGGTCACCCTTAGGGATAGGTATGCTAATGGGAGGTATTTTTGATGAGTCATTGTGCCATTCCCAATCATACTTGCCACTTTCCACATTTCATCCCCTCATCTCCTCACCTTTTGAGTTTTTCGGGTGTATTGACCCAAGAAGGGGTTGTCCCTCACATGATGGCAAGAAGGGGTTGAAGGCCCAGAGGCATGTGGTTGGAAAAATATAAAATATTTATTATGAACCTTCCATATGCTCACCCAAAGAGGTCTTGTGAGAAATGCAAAGATTCTCCTAAAAAAAATCAAAGACCTGCAAAAGAAAACACATAACATAAATGCCCCACTTGATTGAGGGATTTACACAAAGTGCATTACAAGCTAGACTATAACCCCATGGAACTATGTGTACTTCTCCTTTCAAGAGACACTTTGTACTTCCCCCCAAGCTAATTTATTTACCCTAGGGAGTACCTAGTGTTTGGACCTTAATTAATTAATGGCAATAAATGGGCTTGAAAAAAGGATGCATTGAAAATAAAGGTGCAACATACCCTCTACAAAAGGCACCCATAAGTGAGACACTACAACCCCATTGTATGTCATGAAACCAATGCCCAAAATTCGTCCCCTCATCCATGACACCTCATCCACATGACTTAGAAGGTGGTCCTCTTGGGAAACACCCCTAAACTTGAGGAATGATTCACCCAATAGGTCGTTTTGTCAACCCTCCCATACCTAAACTTGGAAAGTTGCATAGGGTCTTTGAGAATCATTTTATTTTGATGAGGTGGTTTGTATGTACTTTCTTAGATGGATCTTTTTTTAATTTTATTTACGCATCACGATGCTTTGAGTTGTGATCCTTGGAGGGCATATCCATTTGTCTTTGCAGGACCCAACTGGTGGATAGATTTGGAGGAACAAACCTAGCTTGGGATTCCATGGGACTTGAAGCCCACATGTTAGATTCCAAGGGCCCACATGTTGGATCATAGAGACATGCCTTTGGAGGCCTAGAGGACACCTTGTAGGATCTTTCCCAGCCCCTACATGCCAAACGATTTTCTTAGAAGAGGAAAAACTTCACCTTCTTGCAGCTTGACGTCACACATGGGATAAGATGTGGTGGTGATGTTTCACTTGGCACTTTTATGAGGAGTGGCACTTTGATTTGGTGGAGATAGATCTTATCACCTTGAAAGAGGGATTTTGGAAGCTCAATGTCCCTTCTCTAACCTCAATGACTTGCAAAAGTGCCAAAAACGTCACCCTAAGAGGGTGACATCATGTTTTAGGGTTTATTTCATGTGAAAAAGTATGAATTAAATAACATTATTTTGTAAATGGGAAATATTAGGGTTTTTGACCCCTTATCTTGTGGTTTACCCTAAATTATGTGGACAAACTATGTTTAAGACATTTTGTATAAATAGAGATCATTTGTATCTCATTTGATCATAGCTCTCCCATGTGGAGAAGGATACCTGGCTGAAATTTTCTCCCTTCTTGGGAAATTCTCTTCATCTCTTTTGGTTACATTCTCTTGCTATGGTTTATCTTTGCTATTGGTGGAAGAAGTGATTCACTGTCTCTCTTGGAGTACTTTTCTTGCTTTATGGTGGATATTTCTTGGTTAAAGAAGGAATTTATCTTGTTTATGCTTGCACTAGGTAAGGAATCCATTTTGTTGTGTATTTCTTGGTTACAAGTATAATTTGCTAAGATTATTGGGGAGTATAAGTGCATACAACCCCACCAAGGCCACCATTTTTTCTTGAAATAAGTTGTTGCAATAGGAATACTAGGAGTAAAAGGGTTTACACCCTCCTAATGTTTTCCTTAGCTAGTTTGCTTAACTTGGGGAGTAAAAGGGATTACACCCCCAAGGAGGTAGCACAACTAGATATTTCCCTTTTAAAGACTCCATAACCCAATAGTTAAAGGCACTAATCTCTTGCATTGGAGAAATAAATCATTGCATTGGGATACATAGAACCAAGAGATGTTGGAATTGTTCGAGTTGGAATTTCTTCTACATGTTATAAGCATTATTCTACCCTAAGGGCGTCCTATTTTAGCCAAGAAATTTTCTGTTGTAATAAGTTTAATGCTACAGCCATTAGGGCTGAAGAAAATCCTAAACACTTTCTTGAATAACTCACAATTCAACCTTCAGAAGTTGCTAATAATTTACCCCTACAATCTACTAGGCCTAGTGCACCTTTTGGGTGAATTACTTGTGATTTTTTGTGGCTGATTTCTTTTATTTAACAAGTTTTTTGCTACAACCATAAGGTTGCAATTACATCTCTGCAATACTTTTTCATTTCAGCCTTGTTTCATGCTAAAGTCTTTCTCTTTCATACTTGAGTTAACTAGTCATTGCTAGCTTGTCTCTTGCAATCTTAAATCGAATTTTAGCATATTTATTTGCAGCTCTTGTCATCATTTTATTGCTGATATATATTACTGTTTATTGCTTCAATTAGGGACAACAATATTAACTTGCTTGTCCAACATAATATTGGGCTTGTATCTTTGTTATCCTTGTGTCTCGGTCAGGTACAATCACCACTTGGAAAGTATACTACGTTGTGGAATATATTATACCATATACCAGAATTTTTTAAAGCACTTTTCACCTTCCATCATTGACCTATAGGGAGACTCTCCTTCATCTCTTCACTTTCCATCTTATTTCCCCTAAGGTCATCGAGATTCCCCCCTTGAGGTGATTATGCCATCTCTAAAGTGACGAGAATACTTGCCTAAGGTGACAATGGGTAGGTGTTCTCTTAGTTGTCACCATTTTGTGGTTGGGTCGGGCTTTTCCCAACCTACAACTTGTGCGATAACAATGCTTCAACTAAAACCGATGGTATGCAAACACACTGAGGGAAATGTTATGTTTTGAAATAATCACTCTAGTGTGTTTTCTCCTAGGGGACCCCACCTATTAGACATATTAATATATTTTAACAAATATATGTAGGCTTTGCAATTCTTTGTGAGCTTTTATAGTAGGTGGCGAATTATGAGTCAACACCCGCATTCCAAAAACTCATGCAACATAGCTTTATAGAAAGTATAAAATTGACTTCAATTTCTTGCCAAGGAATTCTCCATTACAATTGTTGATCTTTTAAAAAGTTTTGAGCTCTTACAAATTCCATTTTCAACCATTTCCTAATAGCTTCCACTTGCTTGTCATATAACATGAACCTTTCATTTAAAAACTAACTACTTTTACATATAAAGATATAATTGGATATACTAAAAATGTGTTTATATAAAACACTTGCATGCAAATATTCCAAAAGGGGATAACTTTTATCTCTTTTTCTATGATAATAAAAAAAAATCATCTCCAACTATCAAAATGATATGATCGCCATTGACCTTCACTCCCTACTATTATGCCTATGCCTTGATCAATTGGAGATCACATTATGTAGATGTTCCTCGATTGTAGATTTGATCATCTCTACGTAAAGATCGTTAAGGTCAAGACTTTAGTCCAGGTAGGAAAATCATGTTGAATGTCTTGAGGATTCAAGTCGTTGAGTGTGATTGCATATTTCTTCCTTTTACTTGCAAATGGCATCTGCAGATCATATATTTTTGTTTTGTTGCGTGTTTGGAGGCATAATGACTATGAATGGAAGATAGATCTCAAAGATATTGTAGATATAAATTCTTGATCATAATTGGAACACAAATCTAAATAAATTTTTAGATGGAGGAACAAAGTTTGCCTGGATCTCCTTGACCTCTTTATCAATCACGATGTGCCAAAGTGGCGGTTTCCACAACTCCTTCAATAATCACAAACATAATTGAACAATTATATCCTTGAAAACAACTATGGGAAACATATTTATTTGCATGTCTTAATCTTACTTACAAAACACAAAACAACATGTTGTACAATGGGAAAAAAACTCAATAATCTACTCATAGCCTATAGATTTATTTCTACAATCTTCTATCAGAAATATATTCTAATCTACTCAAAAAAACTATTTTTTCAAAAAGGGATTGTCATCACTTGGGGTAGTTCAACATAGGTCTACCCTTAGCAATAATCAATAACACATTTCTTCCGTTGTAGAGGATACCCTCTTTGATACCATATGAGAAATAACAACTTGATTATTGTATTCATTGTCTAGCGAGATATTTATACAATATGCTTGCTCCTACAATATAAAAGATTTATTGTTATCCCTCCCTATTCTTACTCACACATCCTAAACTATGGGTGAGTTGTTACCACAACTTAAGTACACACACATAACTAATATACCCAATTATAAGACTAATACATCATTGGAGTATGATGTACTAACCTTGAGATATTTCCAACATTTAATATGTCTGTCGAAATCTCAATTTAAAAATATTGGATAGATTCATGATCTTCCTTACGCATCTCATTCGATTCAAGATACAATTCCTCCAATTAATAATTCCATGAGTAGATTCAAAAAATTATTGAAAACCTTCCAACCATGAATACCAATCTTGAATTCTTCCTTCAAAAGTGAAGGTAAATAACTTGCACCCAACATCTTCTTCAAGGATGTTCAACATGTGAAATCCACTCTTGTAGGTCTAAATACGTTCCAATGCAATTACACTACATTTACCATTGAAGTTTTGCAAGCAATTGAGTGAACTTTTTGGAAAGTCATGAAATTGTCCTTGCAAACAGAAAGCAATGTTGTCCTCTCACAAAGGAATTTGGAATGGAGCCATGAGTTGTAAGTGCATTCATGAAAGGAATGGATCCACATGGGTTGGTTTGATATCCACCCTCCTTATAACACCAAAATGTTGACACATTAAAATGACACTCATCAACTAGCTTACTCAGTGAAAGGGCCCAATTAAACGTTTCTTCATTGAAACAACAAGGCCTCTAATTATGACTCCACTACTGTAACTTGGATTTTTCTGGGTTTAAAATAAATGAAACTAAAATGCAAGTAATGAACATAAATATATAAATAAACATCAAGTAAATACTAATACTACTACTACTAATAAATATATATATGACCTAACCAAGGGACATGACCCATCAACCATGTGTCAACCATCATGACTAGTCAATGCGTATAAGTATACCATCACATGGAATTGTATCAATAATTTGTGATTTTATCGTATCTTATTCATTACTTATATATTATTTGTCCCTTTTGAATTTCAACTTATTGTACTTCTTATATTTGATATTCAATAAATGAACTTTGTTCATTTCATTGGTATTAGAGCCAATTATAAACCCAACCTTTGGCCACACTTTTTATCAGACCTTATTTGATTCGGCTTTTAGCCAATTGTTTTTCATAAATTTTTGAATCCTCAAGTCTTTGACCACCAACTAGCCTTTGGCCATTTAAAATTTATAAATTCCACTACAAATTGAAGTTTTCCCTCCCATACATTGAAGTGAGGTGAAGATCATTACATTGCTAAGCAATCACAACAATTACCTACCAATTACAATTGGGGAACAACCACCACATGTTTGCAATTATGTAGAATGAGAATTATAGAGGCATTAGGTTGATAAAAATAAAAATATAAATTCAGTGAGAAACAAAACAACATTGCAAATAGTGCAATTAAGGACGACTAGAACTATGAGTGCAACTAAGGATGAATCAAGTAACCTCTAGCTATCATATTGATCAAACAAAACTTTGTGGCCAAGAAATATTGAGGAATCATTTCCATATACACCACAATAGAAGTGAATTGAAGTTGAGACCGTCAAAGACTAAAACCCAATTACACTGACCACGTGCATTTGTGTCTATCTAAATTGATCCATATTCAATCCATCATTTATGACAACTCTATCGAACCTTGCAAATAGTTGTGTTTGGTGTAAAATCCACTATATATTTCATGTCAATAGATGTGAATATAGAACCACCAATCCAAAATCCTTAGTAAAATAATTGTAATAGTTGTCCAATTCGTTGTGGCTTTGTTGAAATCATGGATTCATCGATGGTATGCAAGAATCATGTCACAACCATTTGCCAAAGAAATCAAGGTATATATCAATTCATTGTAGAAAGGAAAGTTAGAAATTTGCTAGGAAGAGTAGAAACAAGTTTATGTAGTTCTGACAGTTGCAACAATCTTGTTTCCATTCACAAGTTGTTACCATCGAACCTTAGCAAACCCAATTAATTAAAGGCCAAGGTAAAGTCATGTATTTTTCGAGTTTTAACTACCCAAAATATTATATAGTTAATATGTGGAAATTGTCACGCAACAGCTGGAAACAAGGAATAAAGTTAAAACAAGTAACCCAAGTTAAAAGTATGTTCCAAATTCAATGAGAAAAAGAGAGATTTTAAGAGCTTAAATTGATATTATTTACATATGATCATTTTTGCAAGTAATTTTAATATTAAAATGATAAAATGGAATATAGATATTCCAAGACCAAGGGAGATATAAATCATATTATTATTGAAAGGAGATTTAAAATTCAAGAGAAATAAAACTAGGTTTAAAAATGGAGATTAATAAAAAGAAGGAAGAAATTATTTTTTATAAAGGTCTTTCAACCTCGTGCTTTGGAATAATAAAATTCAAAGGGACTATTCAAGCAAAGAGATTAAAATCTTTATTTTTTTGCACCATAAGGAAAATTACATTAACATCGACTTGGAAAATCAATTATTAATTCCAGAGCCATGTATAATGGACTTACAACTAACAATTGATAATTATAAATTCATATCCAATTTAGTGTTAAAATTATGTATAAAGAAAATGTTGACATAATTCTAGGTACAACCTAAATGGAAGCACTGGGGACTTTCATCTTAAACACGAAGAAACAGTTTTTGACATTCTCCTATAATAAGAAGATAACATCATCTCAAGAATCATAGTCAAAGATTAATCACACAAATTAATAAATTAAAAAGTGAAAAGAAGATGCAATAAGGTAATCTAGATGAACTTATTAGCAATGAGACATTGATCAATAAGGAAATAATCATTGATCACACTGAATTAGAGAAGTTGTTAAATGTAAAAATCCAAAATGTGAAGAAATGAACCAATGCATATCCAATCAACATAAAAAAATAGAAAGATGTTTATTGTGAGGCATTATCAATCAATAAATCACCCAAAGTATCAAAAGATGAAGGTTCCAAAAATAAGACAAGACATAGGGATGCCTTAACATCATCCTAATTATAATAATTATCGTATTATTCAACAAACAAACTAAAGACAAAATCAATATGAGAAACTAAGTGAAGACTGTTGGAGTTACTTCACACACACCCAGGATTTCTTTTTCCTAAGATTTTTATTTGTTTATTAGTCATAATTAGTCATTATCCAGTCTCCTATATTTTAGGAGCGAATATTCCACCTAGAGAATATTCTCTTTCAGTTCACACTTCAGTTTGACTAGTTGAGTTGAGTTTAGATGTTGCATTGGGATCATAACCATGCAACATTGGGATCATCACCATGCTAATTCGACCTTGCCTTGGTATCATCACCAGAGTGGCGCATTATCCTTTATTCCTTGAGTTAACTCCTCACTACTCTTTGTTCAGTCAGTTAACTGAAGACTAGTTGACTAGTTAACTCAACTAGGTAGCAGTCCACTCCCGTAACTGCCTGAGAGACTAGAATAGGTGGCAGTTCACTCCCGTAACTGTTGGTGTGTGTCCATATCACTCTAGACCACCACTATGGCAACTTGGTTCACCTCAAGTAGAACTCATTGAGTTATACATAGTATATCATGTGTAAATTATTCATTATTCACAACGGTTAATGAGAATTCTTTCATTCTTTCTCTCCTTCTTCTTCTTTATTCTATTATCTCTACAAATGTGTGTATCATTGTTTATCTAGATCTATTCTTTGTAGGTTCAACACATTTACACCCTATTATATTGAAGAGAATCTCATGTGTGGAATCTTATCATTCCCCAAGTCATAGAAGTCATTGCTACACAATTCTTCAAAAAAATGAATTAAGTTGGTTTGACCCTTTCATGATAACACGATTATGTTCAATGCTTCATAACTTATATTGTATCATATCGTAAATCATCACATCTTCAAGAATAGTGAATCACGAGAAAACATTACAAGCCAAAACAAAGACATAACTCTTTTCCATAAAATTCTTAGAGGAAAAAGCATCTTTGAAGGGATAGGCAATGTAATGAACACAAATATATAAATAATCATCAAGTAAATAATATTAGTAGTAGTAATAATAATAAATGAAGTGACACATCCTAAGGGACATGACATAACCAAGAGACATGACCCATCAACCATCTTGACCAATCAATTCATATAGGTATACCATCACATGGGGTTATATCAATCAACTTATCATATATCATATCTTATTCATCATTTATATATTAATGTCCTTTATAAATTTGAACTTTTTGTCCTTATTATGTTGGATATTCAGTGAATGAACTTTGTTCATTTCAATGCAATGTTTGAATGCAATATGAACTACAAGTAACTAAATCTTTATTAAAGGAACAAAGAACAAGGTCTATAGATGTAGCCAATATCCGAGAGAATATTCCACCACTACCACCAAAGGTGAACCTAAATTGAACCCTCCCAAGTCCCTCATGAAGTGAAATGATATGGCTGCTAAGAGCACTTCCTTGTCACAAAACCAATTTTTAACCAAGATGAAATGAAACACGATTAAAAGATATATCAATATGGATAATAGTCCACAAACTAAATTATATGCAAAATTAGATGTTCTAAATAGCCAAGAATAGCCCCCAAGTTGCCTAGAGAATCAATACTTCACATCAGTTGTTAACCAACAAAATATAAGTGATAGTAAGCATTACTAATGAGAGATCAGATCATAAATTAGGATGTTCATGCTCACAAACACCAAGAAAATCGGGAAATGAAATAATAGTCTACAACCAAACATAGTTCTTCAAGAGTATAAACACAATAGTTAACAACATTGACTTTATTAACATATGAATATAGTTTACAATGCAAAGGTTCTCTTTAGAAGTTTACCTTGAGGCTCTTGGCCTTCCAAATTCCAAACTCTTTGACTACTTTTGCCTCTCAATCCTTTCACATTTTTTTCTTTGTCCTCATGTTGAATATCCAACCTTATTGTGAGGATAATATTTAATAATTACAAATTTCTCCCCTCAAGGTGAGGTTTGTCTATGAAAGTCTTGACTCTTTTCATACATATGTTGAGCACATGACTTGGGACTTGAACAATAAGTCCTTCTTGCTCTCTTTCACATTCTAGTCATTGTGTATACAGTGGTCACTTCTATAATTATTTGGCTCAGTAATTGTAGAGTCTTTCCTTCTTTTGTTTGTATTTGTTCCATGGAAAAAAATCCAAACTTCCATTTGTGATACATAGTATCGGAAATCACATGAATCTTTGCATTTTTTTTTCTCTATGTTAAGGGATTTCTCTAATATTCATATTTCTCCTTCCAATCTCAAATTTCTACTTACAAGCAAAGATTTCATTAAAAAAGCAAACCATAATACCCAAGAGATAGGGTATAAGATGGAGGAGAAGAGAAGCAAACCAATGGCTAATAAGTTGGGAGCAAACCTAATTATTAGGTTTGATCCAACACATGTGCATTATTCACAATTTTAATTCATTTGTTTTTTTTAAAGATAAGTTCCAAACAATATACATGATGGAAATCCAATTGAATGAGGAAAAACATAGAAGCCTTTCATTTTTCATTACATTTACAAATAAAAAACAATCAACCTATCATTCATAAATCATAACAATGCATCCTATGCCTAAGTACGATAAAGGGTTTGTCAATTTAAAAACATTGTTGATCAACTAAAAAATATTGCCATCAAACTAATAATGTGACCAACCATGGATTCAAACTAAGTGAGTAATATAACCAATCATTGTGTGTGATGCACATGTTTCAAAACTTAGATTATGCCTAGATTTTTCGCATTAGATAGTGATCTTGGACAAATTTCTTTGCAATCATAATATGAGAGAATGAATCTGCACTGACAATTATATTGAGCATGATCATGTAAATCTATGACATGTCAAACTAAGCATACAATATCAATGCATGACATATCAAGGAATCATACTCCACGCTTGTCTCATAGTTTGGTAAAGATAGGCATGACATAAATTATCCTTTTAATGAATGATAGGATGTCTGAATACCAAAGTGTAACCTAAACTTGTCTCTCGAATGAAACCAATTTGCAAATGGGGAATTAGACTTCAATTTGTTGGAAGCATCTGAAACATACAACACCAAACCGAACTGAAACTTAATGAATAAAAATATTCCTGGACACACATAGGCATTGTGTATTAGTTGAGAGAAGCAAATGGCCTATTTGCAAGAACACACACCTTTTGGAAAATTGGACCTAACAGAGAAGCTTGGAAACATGTAAGAAATGATCACCCACATCCAAAAGATGGTAAATAAGCATGCCCAGGGAAAATGAAAATCCACAACACATAATAGTAATGAACCTAAGAAGTAAGAGGAAGTTTTTACCAAATAGTTGAGTTTGAAGGCAAAGCTTTGCTAGGTGATCGATTTATCTCTTGTGGGTGATTCGCTAGGCTGGGGGGTAGCTTGCACCTCCAAGTGAGAAATTTTTGTCTTTGTTGTGTTTTCCAATTTTCTTTCCCACCGATGTGAGAAATGTTTCTTTAGTGAGTGGGTTTATAAGTAATACAAACCAAAATCAAGTGCCAATTCATTGGAACACTTAGACAAATTGTCCAATAAGACCCCCAATCATCCACACTATCAAATTGTTGAGTTAATGAAACCATTTTCAATTATAGAGAAGCAAACATTGAAGAATAAGTAATGGTCATCATCAATAAGCTCCAAACAAAGCTAATTGTCAAGAAATTTTACAAGAAATTCATTAGTTAAAACAATTCCTTGCAATAAAAAATGGTCCCTATCATTTTTCAGCTTCGTAAATGCATAACTCCCACACACAACCTTGAAAATACATCTTATATCACA
>ML790181.1:213118-235096 GCA_009831015.1 Picea engelmannii | reverse complement strand
AATTTTTTGAATCTACTCATGGAATTATTAATTGGAGGAATTGTATCTTGAATCGAATGAGATGCGTAAGGAAGATCATGAATCTATCCAATATTTTTAAATTGAGATTTCGACAGACATATTAAATGTTGGAAATATCTCAAGGTTAGTACATCATACTCCAATGATGTATTAGTCTTATAATTGGGTATATTAGTTATGTGTGTGTACTTAAGTTGTGGTAACAACTCACCCATAGTTTAGGATGTGTGAGTAAGAATAGGGAGGGATAACAATAAATCTTTTATATTGTAGGAGCAAGCATATTGTATAAATATCTCGCTAGACAATGAATACAATAATCAAGTTGTTATTTCTCATATGGTATCAAAGAGGGTATCCTCTACAACGGAAGAAATGTGTTATTGATTATTGCTAAGGGTAGACCTATGTTGAACTACCCCAAGTGATGACAATCCCTTTTTGAAAAAATAGTTTTTTTGAGTAGATTAGAATATATTTCTGATAGAAGATTGTAGAAATAAATCTATAGGCTATGAGTAGATTATTGAGTTTTTTTCCCATTGTACAACATGTTGTTTTGTGTTTTGTAAGTAAGATTAAGACATGCAAATAAATATGTTTCCCATAGTTGTTTTCAAGGATATAATTGTTCAATTATGTTTGTGATTATTGAAGGAGTTGTGGAAACCGCCACTTTGGCACATCGTGATTGATAAAGAGGTCAAGGAGATCCAGGCAAACTTTGTTCCTCCATCTAAAAATTTATTTAGATTTGTGTTCCAATTATGATCAAGAATTTATATCTACAATATCTTTGAGATCTATCTTCCATTCATAGTCATTATGCCTCCAAACACGCAACAAAACAAAAATATATGATCTGCAGATGCCATTTGCAAGTAAAAGGAAGAAATATGCAATCACACTCAACGACTTGAATCCTCAAGACATTCAACATGATTTTCCTACCTGGACTAAAGTCTTGACCTTAACGATCTTTACGTAGAGATGATCAAATCTACAATCGAGGAACATCTACATAATGTGATCTCCAATTGATCAAGGCATAGGCATAATAGTAGGGAGTGAAGGTCAATGGCGATCATATCATTTTGATAGTTGGAGATGATTTTTTTTTATTATCATAGAAAAAGAGATAAAAGTTATCCCCTTTTGGAATATTTGCATGCAAGTGTTTTATATAAACACATTTTTAGTATATCCAATTATATCTTTATATGTAAAAGTAGTTAGTTTTTAAATGAAAGGTTCATGTTATATGACAAGCAAGTGGAAGCTATTAGGAAATGGTTGAAAATGGAATTTGTAAGAGCTCAAAACTTTTTAAAAGATCAACAATTGTAATGGAGAATTCCTTGGCAAGAAATTGAAGTCAATTTTATACTTTCTATAAAGCTATGTTGCATGAGTTTTTGGAATGCGGGTGTTGACTCATAATTCGCCACCTACTATAAAAGCTCACAAAGAATTGCAAAGCCTACATATATTTGTTAAAATATATTAATATGTCTAATAGGTGGGGTCCCCTAGGAGAAAACACACTAGAGTGATTATTTCAAAACATAACATTTCCCTCAGTGTGTTTGCATACCATCGGTTTTAGTTGAAGCATTGTTATCGCACAAGTTGTAGGTTGGGAAAAGCCCGACCCAACCACAAAATGGTGACAACTAAGAGAACACCTACCCATTGTCACCTTAGGCAAGTATTCTCGTCACTTTAGAGATGGCATAATCACCTCAAGGGGGGAATCTCGATGACCTTAGGGGAAATAAGATGGAAAGTGAAGAGATGAAGGAGAGTCTCCCTATAGGTCAATGATGGAAGGTGAAAAGTGCTTTAAAAAATTCTGGTATATGGTATAATATATTCCACAACGTAGTATACTTTCCAAGTGGTGATTGTACCTGACCGAGACACAAGGATAACAAAGATACAAGCCCAATATTATGTTGGACAAGCAAGTTAATATTGTTGTCCCTAATTGAAGCAATAAACAGTAATATATATCAGCAATAAAATGATGACAAGAGCTGCAAATAAATATGCTAAAATTCGATTTAAGATTGCAAGAGACAAGCTAGCAATGACTAGTTAACTCAAGTATGAAAGAGAAAGACTTTAGCATGAAACAAGGCTGAAATGAAAAAGTATTGCAGAGATGTAATTGCAACCTTATGGTTGTAGCAAAAAACTTGTTAAATAAAAGAAATCAGCCACAAAAAATCACAAGTAATTCACCCAAAAGGTGCACTAGGCCTAGTAGATTGTAGGGGTAAATTATTAGCAACTTCTGAAGGTTGAATTGTGAGTTATTCAAGAAAGTGTTTAGGATTTTCTTCAGCCCTAATGGCTGTAGCATTAAACTTATTACAACAGAAAATTTCTTGGCTAAAATAGGACGCCCTTAGGGTAGAATAATGCTTATAACATGTAGAAGAAATTCCAACTCGAACAATTCCAACATCTCTTGGTTCTATGTATCCCAATGCAATGATTTATTTCTCCAATGCAAGAGATTAGTGCCTTTAACTATTGGGTTATGGAGTCTTTAAAAGGGAAATATCTAGTTGTGCTACCTCCTTGGGGGTGTAATCCCTTTTACTCCCCAAGTTAAGCAAACTAGCTAAGGAAAACATTAGGAGGGTGTAAACCCTTTTACTCCTAGTATTCCTATTGCAACAACTTATTTCAAGAAAAAATGGTGGCCTTGGTGGGGTTGTATGCACTTATACTCCCCAATAATCTTAGCAAATTATACTTGTAACCAAGAAATACACAACAAAATGGATTCCTTACCTAGTGCAAGCATAAACAAGATAAATTCCTTCTTTAACCAAGAAATATCCACCATAAAGCAAGAAAAGTACTCCAAGAGAGACAGTGAATCACTTCTTCCACCAATAGCAAAGATAAACCATAGCAAGAGAATGTAACCAAAAGAGATGAAGAGAATTTCCCAAGAAGGGAGAAAATTTCAGCCAGGTATCCTTCTCCACATGGGAGAGCTATGATCAAATGAGATACAAATGATCTCTATTTATACAAAATGTCTTAAACATAGTTTGTCCACATAATTTAGGGTAAACCACAAGATAAGGGGTCAAAAACCCTAATATTTCCCATTTACAAAATAATGTTATTTAATTCATACTTTTTCACATGAAATAAACCCTAAAACATGATGTCACCCTCTTAGGGTGACGTTTTTGGCACTTTTGCAAGTCATTGAGGTTAGAGAAGGGACATTGAGCTTCCAAAATCCCTCTTTCAAGGTGATAAGATCTATCTCCACCAAATCAAAGTGCCACTCCTCATAAAAGTGCCAAGTGAAACATCACCACCACATCTTATCCCATGTGTGACGTCAAGCTGCAAGAAGGTGAAGTTTTTCCTCTTCTAAGAAAATCGTTTGGCATGTAGGGGCTGGGAAAGATCCTACAAGGTGTCCTCTAGGCCTCCAAAGGCATGTCTCTATGATCCAACATGTGGGCCCTTGGAATCTAACATGTGGGCTTCAAGTCCCATGGAATCCCAAGCTAGGTTTGTTCCTCCAAATCTATCCACCAGTTGGGTCCTGCAAAGACAAATGGATATGCCCTCCAAGGATCACAACTCAAAGCATCGTGATGCGTAAATAAAATTAAAAAAAGATCCATCTAAGAAAGTACATACAAACCACCTCATCAAAATAAAATGATTCTCAAAGACCCTATGCAACTTTCCAAGTTTAGGTATGGGAGGGTTGACAAAACGACCTATTGGGTGAATCATTCCTCAAGTTTAGGGGTGTTTCCCAAGAGGACCACCTTCTAAGTCATGTGGATGAGGTGTCATGGATGAGGGGACGAATTTTGGGCATTGGTTTCATGACATACAATGGGGTTGTAGTGTCTCACTTATGGGTGCCTTTTGTAGAGGGTATGTTGCACCTTTATTTTCAATGCATCCTTTTTTCAAGCCCATTTATTGCCATTAATTAATTAAGGTCCAAACACTAGGTACTCCCTAGGGTAAATAAATTAGCTTGGGGGGAAGTACAAAGTGTCTCTTGAAAGGAGAAGTACACATAGTTCCATGGGGTTATAGTCTAGCTTGTAATGCACTTTGTGTAAATCCCTCAATCAAGTGGGGCATTTATGTTATGTGTTTTCTTTTGCAGGTCTTTGATTTTTTTTAGGAGAATCTTTGCATTTCTCACAAGACCTCTTTGGGTGAGCATATGGAAGGTTCATAATAAATATTTTATATTTTTCCAACCACATGCCTCTGGGCCTTCAACCCCTTCTTGCCATCATGTGAGGGACAACCCCTTCTTGGGTCAATACACCCGAAAAACTCAAAAGGTGAGGAGATGAGGGGATGAAATGTGGAAAGTGGCAAGTATGATTGGGAATGGCACAATGACTCATCAAAAATACCTCCCATTAGCATACCTATCCCTAAGGGTGACCCACTTACTTGGGCGCAATGTCAACCACCAAGGTGAAACAGGGAAAATAACATAATTTCCAAGAAAATGTCACATAATCAAAAGCAGTAATAAGTGTAACAAACTCAAATGCCTCGAATATTGAAATGACACTCACCATAATACCTGACTTGTACCTCATGGAGCAAGACCCAATGTCTTCCGGAGGGCCGCTGATGTGGTGGATACCATCGTGACGAACCTGGAACTGTGGTGGTGAGGTGGGTCTCTGTCTGTGCAAGTGGACATTGTTGGTCAAGATGTCTCTCGATACTCCATGTCTGCAACCTAAGGGCCTCAAGAAATCATCTCCTTAGTTATCCAACAAAATGGGAATAACATATGGCTCTTACCTGGGGACATGTGCTCGTTGTAGAGTGCATGAGAACCGCAACATCTCATGGTAGACTTGTGCCTACACTGAATCCAAACAATTTAAAATCTAGGGTGGTTCTATCACCCTTCATCCATATACATCAAAACCAAAAATGAAACTAATTTAGAATTTTTTTTTTATCTTTTTAAAAAAAAATTCTAAACTAAGCATGGAATCAATATGCAAGTAGAGACAAAATGAAAAATGAAATGCATATAAACTAATATGGGCAATCAATATGAAAATAAAAGGAAATAAAGATGACCTGCCTTCGTACTGGGGGCCTTGGGGCCCTGAAGATCAGGCGATATATGATGTCAGGTGAAGTCGTTCAACCAGTGTAACCAATTGATCATATCATCAAAGTATCTTCCCCTATGCTTAATCAAACAACAAAGATAAGTTCAACACAAAATGATCATGAGCATAAATAGATATAAAATCAATCGTGATATGAAACTCATGGAGATGGGTGGGAGGGAGAAAATCCTGTTAGAAATAGAAACCATTAGCCTGATCATCCTGCCTGAAAGTGTAACCACAAGCCTGGTCAATCCATCTCTGAAGAGGGATAATATATGTAGATGATTGATCATCTTCATCCCTGTCATGATCATTGCTTCCTAAATATTGAGAAGACATAAGAGATCCCAAGAATACCCCATGATTTCCCTGAGAAGAAGAAATGAGGTAAGGGATCGACTCAGGTCTGGGAAAACGTTGCCTCTTCATCTGCGAACCCTCGTAAAAATCCCCAAGATGAAAATTCTTTCACTTTGTAGAGTGAGCCTTTGATTCCTCTAGGATGGTCACGTCTTGGTGTTCATCTAGAAGTGAGGATGAAGGTGGTTGAAAGTCCTCATAGAATGAGTCTACATCCCCAAAAAGGTATGCATCACAATTCCAAAAGGATGACTGAAAATCACTATGAAAATGTTGTGATAGACCATCCTTGAATGGACGAAACAAATCTATAACCATATCATCATCAAGTTTCTAAACATCTGAATCATATATGCATGAAGACCAATCTCCTGAAGATGAAAAATCAAACCCCCTTGCTTGAGAACTACCCTCAATGTCATAAATGAGGTCTCTATAAAAAATGAAACGACCGAAATCCCATGTACATCTCCTAGTATATATGAAAGTGTCTATATGCTCATCAACTATATCCAAGGGTTCTTTCATAATACCATTAGTATGAATTAAAATGACCATCTCTTCGTCTTCATGTGTAGGAATAGTAGGGGCTAGGGTGACTTCAACTAGATCTTCAATTTCTTCATCATTGGAACTGATTGCTTCTTCAACTTCATGCACAGGAACAAAGCAAGGATGGAAAACCTCACCTTCATCAAGCGAGAGCAAAGATAATGATGTCTCAACATGTTGCAATTCGCCAGGATTCTTCTTTCTCTTTATGGAAATGCCCCTCCGTTGCCTCTTCACCATGAGGGGATTGATCCTTAGTGTAGGATGTTTTGTTTACATTTTCCAAAATGATTTGTTACATCCAAGGGTTCCTCTAATACTTCTCCATTTCCAAAGTCATGCAATAAAGAGTCATAAATATCTTCAAAAGGATTACAACTCATCATGTTATCTTCTTGATGTGTAGGAGGAACAAAGGCCTGAATGTCTACATCAAATGGAAGGGAAGATATGAGCACTTCATCTTCATTAAATGTCTCGTCTAGATCAAGATCTTCTTCAAGATTTTCTTCATCCACATCTATAGGAAAACCTTCTCTGCAAAGAGCGTCTTTGAGCTCTTGAAAAGTATCTTGCAAATTCTGGGTAGCTGGCCATTAATTTCTGAGAAATTCTTCAATGAGATTTGTAGAAGATGGGATACTCTTCATCTTACATGACTGTGTAAGACAACTCCTTTGACTTGATTCTAGTGAAGATACAAAAATTTCCATTAACACATCTTCATGTAGCACATTGAAGCTTGAGGCATACTTCATATAATTGACGACATGGGTGACTACTAGAGCTATATCACCATTAAATTTAAGGAAACTTGCCCTCCACTCTAGGAGGCAATGATTTGGATATCCATGGATATTTTGAATATATAAAGAAGGATATAATTTATGTAAATCCCATGGTAAGTCTCATGAGACCACAGTTCCATTACTTAGGGTAATACCTCAGTGAAGTCACTAGATGAACTCAAGGCTCATCAAAGGATGGAAAAGTGGAAACAAGGAAAGGTGGGTTCTTGGAAGGTGGAGTCACCAGATGAGCCTCAAGAAGAGATCATAAAGGGTGGAAGGGTAACTTCCTTCAAGTGGAGTCGCAAGGCAAGCTAGTGGAAGGCTTTGAGATAAATTTTCAAAGTGTCGTTAGGGTTTAGAAGAGTATTCAAAATCCTCCCCCAAAATGATGCCAAAATGTTATCACACAAGTTTCAGGTTGGTAAAATCCCAACCCAACCACAAAATGGTGACAACTAAGAGAACACCTACCCATTGTCACCTTAGGCAGGTATTCCCGTCACTTTAGAGATGACGTGATCACCTCAAGGGGGGCATCCCAGTGGCCCTGGGGGAAATAAGATGGAAAGTGAAGAGATGAAGGAGATTTCCCCTATAGTTCAATCATGGAAGGTGAAAAGGGATTGAAAAGAGTCTCATATATGGTACAATATACGCAACAACGTAGTAGACTTGCTAAGTGGTGATTGCACCTGACCGAGACACAAGGAAAATGAAGATACAAGCCCAATATTATGTTGGGAAAGCAAGTTAAGCTTGTTGTTCCTAATTGTAGAAATAAACAATAATATATATTAGCAATAAAATGATGACTAAATATGCAAATAAAGATGCTAAAATTCTATTTAAGATTGTAAGAGACAATCTAGCAATGACTAGTTAACTCAAGTATGAAAGAGCAATACTTTAGCATGAAACAAGGCTGAAATGAAATAGTATTGTAGAGATGTAATTGCAACCTTATGGCTATAGAAAAAAACTTGTTACATAAAATAAAACCACCACAAAAAATCACAAGTAATCCACCCAAAAGATGCGCTAGGCCTAGTAGATTGTAGGGGTAAATTATTAACAACTTTTGACGGTTGAATTGTGAGTTATTCAAGAAAGTGTTTAGGGTTTGTTGCATCCATAATGGTTGTAGCATTAAACTTATTACATAAGCAAATTTCTTGGATAAAAGAGGACGCCCTTGGGGCACAAGAATGCTTATAACATGTAAAAGAAATTCCAACTTCAACAATTCCAATATCTAATAGTTCTACGTATCCCAATGCAAGATATGATTGCCTTTAACTATTGGGTTATGGAGTCTTTAAAAGAGAAAGATCTACTTGTGCTAACTCCTTGGGAGTGTAATCCCTTTTACTCCCCAAGTTAAGAAAAACTAGCTAAGGAAAACCCTAGGAGGGTGTAAACCCTTTTACTCCTCCTAGTATTCCTTGTGCAAAAACTTATTTCAAGACAAAATGGTGGCCTTGGTGGGGTTGTATGCACTTATACTCCCCAAGAAGCCTAGAAAATTAGACTTGTAACCAAGAAAGAAGCAACAAAATGGATTCCTTACCTAGTGCAAGCATAAACAAGATAAACTCCTTCTTTAACCAAGAAATATCCACCATAAAGCAAGAAAAGTACTCCAAGAGAGATAGTGAATCACTTATTCCACCAATAGAAAATATAAACCATAGCAAGCGAATGTAACTAAAAGAGATGAAGAGAATTTCCCAATAAGGGCACAAATTTCAGCGAAGTATCCTTCTCCACATGGGAGAGCTATGATCAAATGAGATACAAATGATCTCTATTTATAAAAAATGTCTTAAGCATAGTTTACCCACATAATTTAGGGTAAACCACAAAATAAGGGTTCAACAACGCTAATCTTTCCCCTTTACAAAATAATATTATTTAATTCATACTTTTGTACATGAAAGAAACCCTAAAACATGATGTCACCCTCTTAGGGTGACGTTTTTGACACTTTTGCAAGTCGTTGAGGTTGGATAAGGGACGTTGGGATTCCAAAATCCCTCTTTCAAGGTGCTAGGATATCTCTCCACCAAATCAAAGTTTCACTCCTCATCAAAGTACCAAGTATTACATCACCACCACATCCTAGCACATGTGTGGAGTCAAGCTGCAAGAAGGTGAGGTTTTCCACTTCTAAGAAAATCATTTGGCATTTAGGGGATGTGAAATATCCTCCAATATGTCCACTAGGCCTACAAAGGAATGTCTCCATGATCCAACATGTGGGCCCTTGGCATCTAACCTATGGGCTTCAATCCCCATGGAAGCCCAAGCTAGGCTTGTTCCTCCAAATTTTTCCACCAACTGGGTCCTACAAAGAAAAATGGATACACCCTCCAAGAATCTCAAGTCAAAGCATCATGATAAGTAAATCAAATCAATAAATGAGCCATCTAAGCAAGTACATCCAAACCACCTCATCTAAATAAACTAATTCTCAAATACCCTATGCAACTTGCCAAATTTAGGTATGGGAGGGTTGACAAAACAACCTATTGGGTGAATCATTCCTCAAGTTTAGAGGTTTTTCCCGAGAGTACCTCCTTCTAAGTCATGTTGATGAGGTGTCATGGACAAGGGTGAGACTTTTGGGCATGGGTTTCATGACATACAATGGTTTGTCGTGTCTCACTTATGGGTGCCTTTGTAGAGGGTGCATTGCACCTTCATTTTCAATGCATCCTTTTTCCAGGCCCATTTATTGCCATTAATTAATTAAGGTCAAAACACTGGGTACTCATGGGGGTGAATCAATTTGCTTGGGGGGTAGTACCAAAGTGTCTCTTTAAAGGAGAAGTACACATAGTGCCATGGGGGTATAGTCTATGTTGTAACGAACTTTATGTAAATCCCTCAATCAAGTGGGACATTTATGTTGTGTGTTTGCTTTTGCAAGTCTTTGATTTTTTTTAGGAGAATATTTTCATTGCTCTCAAGACCTCTTTGGGAGAGCATCTGGAAGGTTCATAATTAGGATTTTATCTTTTTCTAGCCACAATCCTCTGGGCCTTTAGCCCCTTCTTCCCATGAAGTGAGGGACGACCCCTTCTTGGGTTAGTACACCCAAAAAACCCAAAAGGTGAGGAGATGAGGCGATGAAGAGTGGAAAGTGGAAAGTATGGTCGGGAATGGCACGATGACTCATTAAAAGGACCTCCCAATCGCATACCTATCCCTAAGGGTGGCCCACTTACTAGGGCGCAATGTCAATCGCCAAGGTGAAACATGGACACAAGAATAATTTCCAAGAAAATGTCACATAATCAAAAGAAATAATAGATGTAACAAACTCAAATCCTCAAATATTGAAATGACACTCACCATAATAAATAACTTTTACCTCATGGAGCAATACCCAACGTTTTTTGGAGGCCAACTGATGTGGTGGATACTGTCTTGAAGAACCTAGAACTGTTGTGGTGAGGTGGGTCTCTGTCTGTTCAAGTAGACATTGTTGGTCAAGTTGTTGTCTCTCGATACTCCATGTCTTCAACCTGAGGGCCTTGAGACATCATCTCCTTAGTTATCCCACAAAATGGGGATAACATGTATCATTTCAATTACGATGCTGAAAGAAATGGTTTAATGCTTCCAAGTTTCTTATCGTGATTATGAATGCATATGTTTGGATGAAGCAAAATATTTGTTTCCATTGCTAGTAAGTATGGTGTATGGCATTTTGTGAAGACACCAAACTTTGATCAAATGGCATTGGATAAATTGCAAACATAACTATGTTCTCTCCTCAGCATAATGGCAGCATTAAACATGCCACTGATAAAAAAAATTGCAAAGGGAATTGTTTGTTGTGTTCTTATGAGATTGTATGCCTAGTGAAATCAAATTTTGTTTCCCATACTTTGGCATTCAAGGAATAGTAAGTTTAAAAAAAAAATTGAGTGATATAAACCTTAAAAGATTTATATGGTTTTCTTTTGGTTCTAATACATATATATGGATTTGGCATATGGAAATGAGCAATGCTAGCAATACTATCCAGACATGTCAAGGTATGAAGTTTTGGTTTTACAAACTCTATATATATGATTTAGCTTGGCATTATGCTAAGGCATATATGGAAATAATTTTTAATGCATATAATACGTATGGTCATATTATACACAAAGGTTATGAATACAAGATCTGACCCATTTGCATGGATATGTGTGCTACATAAATGGATATCATAGTGCATAAGGTTGAAGTGATATGTTTGATCCAAGTGGATATCGGTGGCCACCCACCTTTTCCAAATGGCTCAAAACAGTTTTCTGGCAATTTTGGCAATTTACTATTTTTAGCAGGTTTTAACTTCCGAGGCCATTTTGAGGGTCCAAATGAAGGTTTTTTGAGATAGAGGTTCTCAATGATATTTAAAGGCATTATTGAGCCCCCAAAATGAATCTCCTCTATGATACCTTTCCAACAAGCTATCACACGCCTAAAACGGAGATCGTATGCAAAAGTTACGACCCCGGGAAGTTGATGTACTCACTTACCCAAACGGGGCCCACATGACTTTTGGCGCTTCATCTCCTAGGGTTATGTTTTTGGATGTCTAGGACTTTTGACATTCCCGTTTATTGTAAAAAGGCCTTCAGAGCCTCATTGTAATCATTTTCTTGCGAATGCGAGTAGCTGTCACATCTCTTCTCAGAGATACGCTGCCACCATTCTAGTGAGTCTTTCACTCTGTATTTTTACAGTCTCTGTACATTTCTTTCATTAATAGAAATCATGTATTACTGTATATCTGTGTTTATGGTTGCATCTCTGATACATTTCTGTTATATTATTGAATATCTGCGATATCTATGTGCATTTCATTATTATATCTCCGCTCTCATTTCGTGCCGAAAATAATCCGGATCAATGTTGGTGATAATGTTTAAGTTTCAAGGCTGATATGATATAACATTGACGTATAAGTTAGAATGCATTGATCCTAACATATGCATACGATATGGTCCATGGTTGGAATATTGACATGATGGGATATAGTTGGCCATGCATTTAATGAAAGAGGATGTGGGTATTAATTCCAACAAGCTCGTGCTTTACCACCTCTTTATGGTTATCATAATTTTCATTTCATTTGGTTTTGGTCTATGGAGGAAGAGATACAACTTAGCTTTGGAAACCCTTCTCCTCTTAGTTGTTGCAACCATCTCGATCTCCATAACCAATATAAAAATGATTTCTAGACAAGGTATATACTTGTAAAGTCCCCAACCACCAAGGCTGAGCCACGTCACACAATCTCAACTTTTGTAGCTCTGAAACCAATATGTAACATCCCTATTACCAAACTGTTTCTTACACCAAACTATAACATCATTCATCTTACTATTGAACATTGCTATTCCAAAATACACTACGCATATTCTACTCTAAACAATAGTTTGTGCAATATCACTTGAATTAATGCACTCAACCTCAAGTTGAGTCGCGCCACAACACTTATAACAGTGGAAGTAACACAAAACAACTGCAGACAAGCATATTGAACACACAACACTCATGTGCGTGCAACCATTCTAGTGTCACACAACAATTGTGTTCTTCTTGTGTGCACAGACTGCTTCCAAGTGAGCACAATTAAATCCAACCTCTAGTACACATAAAGTATTCTTTGCACGCATGGTCATTCCAACCTCACCTCAGAGACTTAATACCATTATCATAAGGTTAACTTAACAGGAAAGACTATTAACATTTGTCATACTCAAGCACAACTATAGTAATGAATATCAACACCACACTTACGTGTGCAAGCAAAATTATACATAATAACAACAATTACTTGTATGCAACTACATATAATAATTAAACCCATATTAACCATCAATAATGAAGCACATAGTAACTCATACAAGCACATAAACAACACTTGTCTTTTATGAATAGTCACCAACTACGCGCAAAACTCAGACGTTCCTCCCAACCATAAACTATGTTGTTCATCTAATTTTAGCAACAGGTCACCCCTGAGTTGGGGCTTAACTCCACCAGGTAAAAAGGGTTCCTAATGCTAGGATAAGGTTTGATAATCAACAAAATTTCTCAATCCAGGGTGCCATTGTTGGAACTATTCTATAGTCTTTGATTCCCCCCCCTCCCCCCCACTTGTTAAACCCAAGGAAGTGTTCCCCTTCTATGCTCAATAGTCCCTCGACTACCCCACTTCCCTTCCAGGGTTCCCAACAATAATTCAGACAAGAATTCTCTTATCCCTTCATCTAATTCCCAGCTCACGAGGGAAAAATTCCCCACAAAATCTCACATGGAGAGAATACTCACGGGCCTGATAACCCACCTCTTCGATAACAAACCTCTCACCTAGAGATACTGCTCATGATCCTGAGAACCCACCTCTTCAACAGGAAAACTCTGGTTACAATATAGAAAAACTCTTAAAATATCTTCTTTGCAAATAAGGTAATATCCATCCTTCTCAGATGTCTTGACCCCTTTCTGCACACAAGAATGAATTTCCCCAAGATGAGTTCTCTCCCAAAATACACTAAGGCCAACAATATATATTTCATGCCTTAAACTTGACACTTGTCACCTTCATAAGTAGCTTTAGCCACTTGGTGACCCGTTCCCATCCCTCGAGAACTTAGGATAAATAAATATCCGTAATTTACACTTTTCTGGAAATCTTATTAAAATATTCCCTAGGACTTTAGCCCCCCCCCCCCCTTTTCACTTTTCTGGTGGAGTTATCCCCCCGTCTCTTTTCATCTGATATGTCTACGCGCAACGATGTAAAATTATATTAATGACTTGAGTATGATTACCTTTACAAGGATAGGCTCACTGACCTATTTGTGTCCCAACTCACTAGCCTCATAATCACATAGGCTCTATGACCTCAATATATATATATATATATATATATATATCAACTCAGTGCACACTCATAGGTCATCCATGCACCACTATGAAATGTGCACACCCTTTCTTTGATAACAATTCCCACGCACTACTCAAGTGCGTGCAAAACCACAACTTGGTGCCAATGGCTCACCAGCCTATATGTACATTTACATTTACAATTAGTAACAATGAATTACCAACCTACATGTACAATTACAAAGGGTTTGGATTAGGGACAATAGATTTCTATCCCCCATATTTATGCATTGTCTTCAATGCATCATATACACATGTACATACCAAATTTCAAAAATATGCAGACACAATGTCCACATAGCATTCTCGTGCTCCCAAGTTGTATCTTTAGGACCATACTAGGTCCATTGGACCTTTACCATTTCCATGGATCGATTCCAGAGTTGTTTGATTTTTTGATTCAATATGCAAACCGGTCGCACTTAAAAATCACCTTCTAGATCCACCCGAATCACATTCCAATCAATAATATGATTAGCATCAATTACATAATTTTTAAACAATGATACATGGAAAACATTATGAATACACAAGAATGCAGGAAATGCAAGAATATATTCAACAGGATCGATCCTCTACAGGATTTCAAATGGCCCATAGCAAGGCGCTGCCAACTTAGAACAATTCCCCAACTTCAAGGAATTGTGTTTGGCTTTCACTTTTAAGAACACATGGTCGCCCACTTCAAACCCTTTATGGGTTCTTCATTTATCTGTGCATCTTTTTTTCCTCTCTTAGGAATCCAATAAATTCTACCTTATATTTACCATCTGATCCTCTATTTCCATGAACAGATCTGGCCCAACCACTCCACGGTCTGCTAGGTTGTCCCAACTCACTGGCATGTTTCACTTTCTACCAGAAAGTTATTCAAAATGGGCTCATCTTTAAAGATGCTTGATACCCAATGTTGTAAGAAAACTCTGTGAAGTGAAGGTAGTCTTCCCATTTTGATGGCTTATCCATCACATACATCCTGAGCATATCTTCAATCACCCAATTTATCCTCTCTGTTTGTCCATCTGTCTCAGGTTGATATGTTGTGCTAAAGTTCAGATTTGTCCAAAATCCTTTGAATAACCCTTTCCAAAAGTTTGAGGTGAACTTGGAATCTTTGTCAAACACAATTGTTTTAGGTACACCATGCAGCCTAGAAATTTCTCGCATATAAATTTCAGTAATGTTGGTTGCCTTGTGCATTGACTTCACTGGAATAAAATGGGAATCTTTAGTAAGCACCACCATAACATAATCATTATGCTTAGCAGTCCTAGGTAGCTTAGTAATGAAATCCATGTTTACAACTTCTCACTTCCACTCAGGAATGCGAAAAGGTTGTAGAAAACTAGTTGGATGTTCATGCCCATCCTTGACCTTTTGACATTCAAGGAACCTAGCAATAAAATTAACCACCTTATTTTTCATACCTCGCCAATAGTATTACTTTCTGACTACGACAATTGTCTTATGGTAACCTGAATATCTCGCATAAGCAACCTTATGCATCTCTGACAATATTTGACTTTTCAAGTCATGATCATTTGGCACATAGACTTTGCACCTATACATGAGGATTCCATCCTCTTTTAGCTCATAACCTTCCAATTTTTACTGTGACATACCTTGTTGTAAAGTCACCTTTATGTCCACATAACGTTGATCTAATTTGGCAACTTCTAAAATTATGTCACATAAATCTAACTTGTACATGCTAATGTTTGTAGCATGCATCTCATGCACCCTCCTGCTGAGTGTGTCATGTTGGTTGTGGAGCCTGATTATCTTCCTAATTCATATGCAGGTCAAAGAAACTGCATGATACACAATTCATGCCCCCCTGGCCATGAGGGGGGCGAAATTTTTGTTTTTTTTCAATTCAAATATTGTAATTTCGTAGTCAATCTAGATCGTTCATTATAAGGTTGCAGATATGACAATAGAAGTTATTTTTAGGGATTTTTTCCCTAGAAGGAAACCCTCTTTTATGAGGGAATTGTATTGCGACTGTGTATTATTGTGAATATTGTATTCTGAGGGAGGAGACTATGAGAGAAAGAAGAGGAAGTTACAACGGGTGTGTTGTAGGTTTTATCCCTTCATTTTGCTGGATAATAAAAAGGAAGGACCTAGAAATTTCTATGGTGAACGTATCCCACACTGGGTGAACCACATATATCTGTGTCTCTATTGTATTATGTATATTCAATGTTTTATTTCCACATTTGTTTTATTGTATTTCTCCACTATACTATTTTTCTAACAACTGCTATTAGAGCGAAAGGTAACTCACAGGAAAAGACGGTTCCTGGTTCGAGTGGGAGCAATGGTGGAAGATGGAAGGTTTAGGGTCGAGAAATTTAATAGCTAGAACTACTAGTTATGGAAAATGTAGATGGAATATTATTTATGTCAGAAGGATTTATTCCTACCATTGGGCGGAATAATAAAGAATCCAATGACCATGAAGGATGAAGAATGGGAGGTTCTTGACAAGAAGGCACTAGGAACAATATGGTTGAGCCTGGCAATGTCGGTGACTTTCAATATTTCAAAAGAAAAGACAAAAAAGGAGTTGATGGATGCATTGGCTAAACTATATGAAAAACCCTCGACGTCCAATAAGGTATTTCTAATGAAGCGATTATTTAATATGAAGATGTCAGAAGGTGGGTCTGTTGCAGATCATTTAAATGAATTTAATACGGTTACTAATCAACTAAGTTCTGTACAAGTGGACTTTTATGATGAGGTCAAGGATCTTCTAATATTGTGCTCATTGCCAAAAATATGGAACGACTTGGTCATGGATTTAAGTAACTATGTCTCTGGTTCAAACACTCTAAAATTTTATGGTTGTTGGTGTTATCCTTAGTGAGGAAATGCGATGGAAAAGCACAGGTGATACATCATGAATGTGTTAAACATGGATAACAGGGGAAGACAAAAGGATAAAGGAAAGGTCTCAAGGAACCGCGAGAATTCTAGGAAGGGAATATCCAAATACAAACTAGGAAAAATAGAGTGTTGGAATTGTGGGAAGAAAGGACATCTGAAGAAAGACTGCAAAGCTCTAAAGAAACAAAGAGATGGACAATATGAAAAAAATAAAGAAGAAAATGTAACAGGTGATGTGTTACAAGATGCTTTGAATCTTTTTGTAGATAATATTTCTGAGCCTTGAATATTAGATTCAGGGGCTTCATTTCATGCCACACACCATATGAAACATTTTCTAGATTATGTTCAAGGTGATTTTGGACAGGTTCATTTGGGTGATGATGCCCCATGCAAAATTGTTGGAATGAGAAAGGTACAAATAAAGAAAAAGAATGGAAACCGATGGTTGTTGAAAGAGGTAAGACATGTTCCAAATCTAAGGAAAAATCTAATTTCAACTAGGCAGTTGGAAAGTGAAGGTTGTATATCTATATTTACAGATAAGGCGTGGAAGATCACCAAAGGATCACTGGTGATAGAAAAAGGAGAGAATGTAGGTACATTGTATTTATGTACTGGTAATATTGAATCTTCTATATCTTTATCTTCTACAGGAGTGGAGTGGATGCAACATTGTGGCATCATAGGCTTGGACACATGAGTGAGAAGGGGATGCAGAGACTTCACAAAAGAAATTTGTTTCCAGATCTTAAACAAATTGATTTGGATTTTTGTGAGCATTGTGTTTATTGAAAACATAAGAGAGTCAGAAAAGAAAAGAAGAGTGAAAGGTTAGATCTTGTGCATACATATGTATGGGGACTAACTTAGGTATCATCTCTTGGTGGATCTCGTTATTATGTTACTTTTATTGATGATGCAACTAGAAAAACTTGGGTTTATTGCATTCGACAAAAATATTATGTTTTTAATACTTTTAAGAAATGGAGAGCTTTGGTTGAGAATGAAACAAGAAAAATGTTGAAGTGTCTCAGATCAGACAATGTTGGTGAATATTGTAGCAAGGATTTTAATGATTACTGTTCATACCATGGGATTCATAGAGAGAAAATAGTTCTAGGAACACCACAAGAAAATGGTGTGTCGGAAAGGATCAACATGACAATCATGGAGCGTGCAAGGAGTATGAGATTGCATGTTGGGTTACCCTTACAGTTCTAAGAAGATGTTGTAGATATTGTTGTTTACTTAATAAATAGAGGACCTTCAAGCTCTTTGGATGGTGGAATTCCATAGGAGGCATAGACAGGTAAAAAGGTAAACTATTTTTTTTTGAAGACTTTTGGTTGTGAAGTATTTTTCCATATTGATAAAGAAAATAGAACAAAGCTTGAGGAAAAATTCAAGAAGTGTACATTTATTGGATACAGTGTTAGTGATTTTGGTTATCCCTTATGGTATTATGAAAATTGCAAAATCCTTAGGAGTAGAGATGTCATATTCAATGAGAAGGTCATGTACAAAGATTAGTTGCGGGGAAAGAAACGAGAAAAAGAAAAACCATAATACACAGTGCTTGACGAGATCACTGAAAAAGAAATTCCAAAGGTACCATAAATAAAAATGTACAACAACAGGATAAATAGGTACCTCAAACTCATACAAGTGTTGTTAGAAGATCTACCAGGTTAAGTATATCCTCTGAACAATACTCTCCTTCATTGTATTATTTATTTGTGACTGGTTCTGGTGAACCCAAAACTTATGAAGAGTTAATGCAGATAGAAACTAAAAATAAATGGGAGCAAGGCATGAAAGAGGAAATGGACTCCTTGGTAAATAAACAGACTTGGGACTTGGTTCAATTTCATGTAGGAAAAAGAGCATTGCAAAATAAATGGGTTTACATGTTGAAGGAAAAAGATGGAGGAAAAAAATGGTACAAGGCTAGACTTGTTGTAAAGGGGTTTGCACAAAAGAAAGGTATATATTTTGATGAAATATTTTCTCTTATTGTTAAGATGACTTCAATTAGGACTATTTTGAGTATTTTGGAAGTAGAAGATTTGCATATTGAACAGCTATATGTAAAAACAAATTTTCTCCATGGGGATTTGGAAGAAGAGATTCATATCCAGCAACCACATGGGTATGGGGTCAAAGGAAAGGGCAATTTGGTATGCAGGTTGAAGAAGAGCTTGTATGGATTAAATCAAGCTCCAAGGCAGTGGTATTTGAAGTTTGACAGGTTTATGATAGAAAAAGGTTATAGTAGATGTCATTATGATCATTGTTTTTATTTTAAAAGGCTAGAAAATGGAAGCTATATTATATTGTTATTGTATGTAGATGACATGCTTGTTACAAGGTCTAATATACAGGATATAAATGTGCTCAAGAAGAAATTATCTAATTTGTTTGCAATGAAGGATTTGGGTGTCACAAAGAAAATCCTTGGTATGAGAATAACAAGAGACAAGAAAAAACACAAATTGACATTGTCTTAGGGTGAGTACATAGAGAAGGGAGAGGTTTAGAATGCAGAATGCAAAACCAATTAGTACACCTTTGGCCATCCATTTCAAATTAACTAAGTAAATGTGTCCCAATACATAAGAGGATATAGAATACATGTCTAGGGTCCCCTATTCATCAGTATTTGGTAGCTTGATGTCTGTGATGGTTTGCACAAGACCATATATTGCACATGCAATGACAGTTGTGAGCAGGTATATAAACAATCCATGTAAAGAACATTGAGAGGTAGTAAAGTGGATTCTCGGGTATTTGAGAGGTACTTCTACTCATGCATTATGTTTTGGAGGTTCAAAATTTTTTCTACAGGGATATGTTGATTCATATATGGCAGGTGATAAAGATAGCAGGAAGAGCACCACAGGGTATGTTTTTACTATAGGTGGAACAATAGTAAGTTGGATTTCGAAACTGCAAAAGGTTGTTGCACTTTCAACAATGGAAGTAGAGTATGTTGTTGCTACAGAGGATAATAAAGAGATTATTTGGTTACAGAGGTTTATGGAGGAATTGGGAAAGAAGCAGGAGAATAACAGGTTGTACTATGACAACGAGAGTGCCATTCATCTTGCAAAGAACTCAACCTTCCATTCGAAGACTAATCATACATAGCTCAGGTACCATTTCATACGGTCTGTCTTAGAAGATGGAAATTTGAAGTTGGAAAAGATACATACTATCCAAAATGCTATAAACATATTAAAAAATGGAGTAACCAGGGAGAAACTGAGTTCCTCCTCAATTTCAATTGGTCATAAAGCATTAAGGTGAAGATGAGAAATTTGCCAGGTCCAAGGTGGAGTATAGTTCAGTAGGTATACAACAATGGAGTTGTTTTGATCGGTCTCCAAGTGGGATATTGTTGGTTGTGGAGCTTGATTATCTTCCTAATTCATATGCAAGTCAAAAAAAATGCAGGATACACAATTCATGCCCCCCCCGACCATGGGGGGGCCAAAATTTTTGTTTTTTTGCAATTCAAATATTGTAATTTCGTATTCAATCTAAATTGTTCATTATAAGTTCGCAGATCTAATGGTAGAAGTTATGTTAGGGTTTTTTTCCCTAGAAGGAAACCCTCGTTTATGAGGGAATTGTATTGTGGCTATGTATTATTGTGAATATTGTATTCTGGGAGAGGAGACTGCGAGAGAAGAAGAGGAAGTTACAATGAGTGTGTTGTAGGTTGTATCCCTTCATTTTTGTTGGATAATAATAAGGAAGGACCTGGAAATTTCTCTGGTGGACGTAGCCCACACTGGGTGAACCATGTATATTTGTGTCTCTATTGTATTGTGTATCTTATGTGTTTTATTTCTACATTTTTTTTATTTTATTGCTCTGTGATCTTGTTTTTCTAGCACGTCATCCACCTTGTTCTCTTTTCCTCTAATATGATTTATGTCAAATTCATGTACTCATTGAGGAATTATAACTAACTTCTTTGTCTAGCATTTAAACTTGGTTGTCCAAATAGATACTTCAAACCACTATGGTTTGTTCTCAGCTCAAATCTTTTACCCATAAGATAGTGTCGCCACATCTTCAAGGCATGCACTATGGTTACTAATTCTAAGTCATGAGTAGCATAGAGCCTTTCATTCTCTTTTAATTTTCTTGATTCGTAGCACACCACATGCCCATTTTGACTAAGGACTCCACCAAGCCCTTCCTTTCATGCATTTGTGCATACAATGAAGTCTGCATCTGAATCAAAATTCTCAAAATTGGTGCACTTGTCAACAAACTCTTCAAGTGTTGAAAAATCCTTTCACATTCTGAAGTCCATTCAAATAGCACATATTTATTTTGCAAGGATGTAATTGGATGCACAATCTTTGAGAAACCTTCAATAAACCTTATGTAATAACCTACAAGTCCCATAAAGGACCTCACCTCTGCAAAATTTCTTGGTGACGACCATTCCTCAATGGCTTTTATCTTTTCCAGATCCATAGCTATTCCTTATTTGGAAATGATATGACCCAAATAATGAATCTGTCATTGGTAAAATGAGCACTTTCTCAACTTTGCATAAAGCTTGTGCTCCCTTAGTACTTGTAACACCATCCTCAAGTGTTTCTCATGTTCTTCTTCATACTTTGAGTAAATAAGTATTTCATCCAGAAATACAATGAAAAACTTATCTAAGTACTCCTTGAAAACTCCATTCATCAAACACATTAAGACACCTAGTACATTTGATAATCTGAATGGCACCACTGTGAACGCATAATGTTCGTACCTCGTTCTGAAGGTAGTCTTGTTGACGTCTTCTACTTAAATTCTCACTTGGTGATATCCAGATCTGACATCAATCTTTGAAAATATCCACGTGCGTCTCAATTGATCAACAAGAACATAGTTACCAACTTAATGAGAATTCTCCAGAGTTCTCGTTTTTTGGGGGGTCCAATTTTTTACCTCGTTTTTAAAAATGGTGCTACCGGTAGCACCCCCTCTCTGTTTTTAGATGATTTTTGATATTTTCAATTTTTCAATCCTCAATGTTTCCACATTATTTTTTTAAATGCTCATTTTTCACCTATTTTCAATTTTTTCTCTCTCTCTCTCTATATATATATATATATATATATATATATTGTTTTTATTCAACTCTATTTTTAGTCTTTTTTTCATGCTTCTTTCAATCTTAAAAATGTTTTTTACCATTTACTTTTTCGAAGTTACGATTTTTCATAGAATTTTGTCTCCTT
>ML790181.1:200506-211963 GCA_009831015.1 Picea engelmannii | reverse complement strand
ACCAAATTAGTGTGGTTACTTTGTTTACAAACACTGAGATTTTACGGGTTTCTCTCCTTGTATTATAACAAAGGTTGCCTACGAAAATGCCCATTAAGTCCTCTTTATCAAACGCCTTACACACTTCTCATTTATAAAAGTATCTGGCATTGGTTGGATTCCAACAAAGTTTGACCACTAAAATGACATTTTCCTCAACTTTATATGGCGTTCGAACTTTCACAGATTCCTTACACAAAGACAGGGAAAGTCTTATGCAACCTGAAGGTTTTTTAACATACAAAGACACAAAGCAAATCCAATCCTGAGTGATGCACATTGTGATATATGTGTTAGTATGTATGTTAACCGTAATTAGTTCTTAATTGGGTCATGTTCGTCATTGTTTAGAGAATCGTGTAAACTGGCGTTATTGTTCCTCGTCGTTTAAGAGTTGTGTTAGAATTCGTTACCATTAAGTAAGGCTGTGACGAGTTTTTGGAGAAAAGAATTGTTGGTGTAATTGAGAATGATGAAAGACGAGAAGCATTCACTCACGGTTATGACATCACAGCTAAACCTGTAAGTGATTTTCGAGACTGTAGATACCCTTCTCTCTTCCGGTGCCACTCATTTTATAGCCACCAAAAGGTATACCGCCATAAAAAATGTCAAAGAAATTAACCCAAATTGTTCTGACACGTAATGCACGGGTAAGAGTGTTTGTAAACATATTTGTACTTTAAAATTAGAGCCCGGGGCTTGGCCATGGAGGCTGGCGATGCCGGGCATCGCCAGTCTCCATGGCCAAGCCTCAGACTCTAATTTCAAAGTACCGTGCGCTTTTTTTTTACAATCCCGTGTCGCCGGTTCGGAAGAAAAAAGTCGTACGATCGAGTTGTTTGTCAATGGGAGACCCTGTTTGCATTCCCGCTGCTCCTTGATACGCGGACTGATATTTTCTCTTTATTGTCAGTCCTTGAACTCATGTTATTCAATAAATTTCTTATAAATTCACCTTCCTCCTCGTCCCTGCTGCATAACTCTATAGGTGAAGCAAAGGAGCAACCAATTTGAGTCCGTGCGCGTGTTAGTTGTTTGAATTGAGAAATGCAGTTTGGGAGGGATGCTTACGTGGCTTCTTTAATAGCATCCATTTTAGGCTTACTATGGATGGCAATGCCGAGGCCAGTAGAACCCACTCAGTTGAATAATATTGCACATAATGCGTATTATGGCGGCCGTGCCTCCTCTCTGTTTCAGAACTATAAAGATGCTCTCACCAAATCCATTCTCTTCTTCGAAGGTCAGAGATCTAGAAAGCTACCTCCCAACCAGCGAATGAGATGGCGGGGAGATTCCGCTCTTTCGGATGGAGCTACAAAACACGTATAATCAGTCACCCCTTCACCTGCACACAGTACACAGTTTTCTAATTTGGATACAGTAATATCAGTATGGTGCCAATAAATTGTATTGTATAGGTTACCGTGTTTAACATTCCATTTAATATTAAATTGCATTGCAGGTGGATTTGACGGGAGGATATTACGACGCGAGAGACAATGTGAAGTTCAGTTTTCCTATGGATTTCATGACTACCATGCTATCATGGAGCGTTTTAGAGTTCGGAGATTACATGGGAGATGACCTCGACCATGCAAAAGCTGCCATTTGTTGGGCTACAGATTACCTGTTGAAAGCCGTTGCACATCCCGGTGTTCTTTACGTGAAATCCGTTGCACATCCCGGTGTTCTTTACGTGCAAGTAATGCTATATCACTTTACAGACATATAATGCATGGACTCCATCAGGTGATAATTTGTCTATATTGTGGGTATACACATTGACACACACTGTAGAATGTATTGATCCGTCTTATTGTTAATGAATGGTGAGTACACGTACAGGTAGCCGACCCGAACATGGATCACAAGTGCTGGGAAAGGCCCAAAGACATGGACAAGTTTCGCTTATGTAAACATATTTTTACTTTGAAATTAGAGCCTGGGGCTTGGCCATGGAGGCTGGCGATGCCCGACATCACCCCAGCCCCCCCGCAGCTAAGGCATGGTCCCGTGGGACCATGACTTAGCCGCGGGGGGGCTGGGGCGATGCCGGGCATCACCAGCCTCCATGGCCAAGCCCTAGGCTCTAATTTCAAAGTACAAAGATGTTTAATGTACTGACTATAGTTATAGAATACAATCTGAATATTTTGTGATTAATGTATGCATGGAGCTTCCAGTTCCTACAACACTGTTTGACAACACCATTTGTCAACAGAGAATGGTACCATAACCGTGAGCGAATGCTTCTCGTTATGGCTTGGAAGTAGGAGTGTTTACATAGAATATAGAAACCGCGAGCTAATGCTTCTCCTTATGGTTTGGAAGCAGGAGTGTTTACACAAAATAAAGAAACCGCGAACATATCCATGTAATTAAGCTTACTTACCGCCCACCTGAAATCTATTCCCGAACTTACCTCAATTTCACCCGGTAAGTAAGCTAGATTTCGATCGATATTTCCCCACAAAACTGAGCTAAGTTATTGGCATTGGCACTAGCACTAGCACTAGCATTAGCCCATGTTTGATTCGTTATTATTAGCAAGAAAAATTGAGCTATCTAGATCAATCACGGATGGATGTAACGAAGCTCCCTTCTATATACTCCTTTTTTGTGACAGGGATGCTCCTCCCATGCTACTGCTGAAGAACCAAATTCATGTCACTCTTCGATTTTTCATCGATTCATTCACACACACATTGATTTCTTTAAGGTAACTTCCACTTCGTCCATCTTGCCTCCTTCGGACCCTCACTTCGCTCTTTTGCCACCTTCTCCAAGCAACATCTTTAGATCAGGACTTGCCACGTTTTTCCCCGGTGACTGATCTGATTGGTTGGGCAACGATGCCTTCTTCTTTCTATTGCAACTTCCTTCACTCAAGATGGTACCATCAACGTGGTCCAGGAAATCTCATTTAGTAATAGTTCCAGTCATACCAGGTAAGCAGCAGTAGGACGTAGTGTGGTAGTTCGGTTCCAGGTCAGTTCCAGTTCGGATCGAGTAACGGTGATTGAAGGGATGGGATCGAAAGCTCCTGATTCCAATAGTTAACTGGGTTGTGGCAGGCGAGTCTGCTTTCCCTTAATTAATCCAAATCGCATCTGTTTCTCTTGGAAGTGCTTCCCGATCCTTCTCTCAGTCGACGAGCTATTCCACTACATTCTCGATTCATCGTAAACATATCCATGATGTTTTGATAAATATCATCGCTATGTTTTTTTTTGACATGTGATCTGTATTGCGCCCGGGGCTTGGCCGTGGAGGCTGGCGATGCCCGGCATCGCCCCAGCCCCCCCGCGGCTAAGGTACGGTTCTTCAAGTTCAAAAGAAGAACAAAAACATCTAACTCTCAAACAACTAGCTAAAGAAGTTCCTAATCCAGCTCTAGCAAGAATTGCTGAAGTCCTGGAAATTGTTGTTGAAAAAATAGAGTTAGTCAAAAGGCAATCTTCTGAATTAGAAGATGATATTAAAAGAGCATCACAAGCTAAAAACTTACTAGTCCCTTTCATCAAAGCTATGGATGATGCTGAAATTTCCTCAGCAAATGCACCCAGATCATCACATGATGATGCAGGTGGAAATGCTTTCCAATCTGCTTGGAAAAAATGGTGCAATGCTAAATATGGTTCTTCTAAAAAAGTCCCCTTTGACCCTGCTAATTCTGGAGAACATCCTTCCCTCTCACGAGAGAATATAGAATCTGCCCCTATCACAAATGTTAATTGCAGATCAAAAAATGAAATGACGATGATAATCCAGAAATGGCAAGCCTGGGCAAAGACCCAGAAATTACTATTCAAAGATAAGGTATCTTGGAGCGATTTAGCTTTAAGATTGACTTGGGGATTTACTGGAAATTTAGGACTCTGGTGGGAAAGAGTTCGTGAAGAAGACAAGCTTCAAATATTAAATACTAATGCACCAATAGACGAGCTTGTTAAAGCAGTAGTACATGAATTCTATGGCAATATAAAAATTGATTATGATCATTTTGCTGATTTATTTATGAATCAACGGTTATGTCATATATCTCAACTTCCAGAATTCCTTTGTACTATGCAAGATTTATTGTATAAGACACCTGATCCAGAAAATGTAGCATACTTACGCAAGTATTTGTCTGCTATGCCTGGAAAAATACCCAACCTAGTTAGAGATAGACTCGAAGAACTGGATATTGAAATGAATCAATTATCTCTAGCAGGATTGCATGAGCATGTTGTGACTGCTCTGCAAAAAGAATGTTTGCGAAAGAAGACTAATAAATCAATAAAGAAACAATTAGGTTTCGACTCCTCTATTTGTGATACGTTTGCAGAAACCTATCACTTTGGTTGTAATCAAAAGCATAAAAGAAATGACTCCTGTAAAAAGGATTGTGGTTGTTTTAAATGTAGACCTAAGTCTAAAGGATTTTCCAAGAAATATCCTAAAAGATTCACAAGAAATAGTCATTCCCGAAAGAAATCCTACTTCAAGCGTTGGCCATAGAATTATAAAGCAAAGCAGTCCTCCTGCTTTATTTGTAAAAAGCCTGGCCACTGGGCTTCTCAGTGTCCTCTGCGGTCTAAGACTAAATTCCAGCATAAGATTATGGATCTCTTCCAATCTGGTTATGATCCTTCCGAATGGGAATTAGTTGATAATCGTTCAGATGGTGAATACCTATCCCTCACTGAGGATAGTGACTACTTACCAGAAGACAACCGATACAACCCAGATTCTGATATTGACTCAGAACTCTCCGAGATAGATGAAACCTTACACTTTCTTGACATAAAAATGATGTCACCCTACATAGACCTCCCTGCCCTTCTAAAGCAGAGGTCTGATCTCCAAGAAAAATTGTTCGTTCTTACTCCTAGACAATTTCAGCTTTCCAGACACTATACTTCTCAAATTTCTCAGCTCTCTGCTCAAATTGCCAAGATCCAGCAGCCAAGCGTGGTGAATATCCAAAATTATACACCTACAGATGTTGATTTTATCCCAGCACAAAGAAAAGAGTCTAGAGCAAAAAGTATTGTTAAGTTTTCAGAACCCATCCAGGAAACTCTATCAGAAGATGAATCCTTAGACAATACTATATTACACCTTGAAGAATCAATCAAAGAGAAGGAAGCATTAGTTTCTGATTTATGGAAAAGCATAAAGCTGCAAAAAGAAGAATTGAACTTTCTCAAGATGAAAAGAGATGAACAAATAGAAAGAGAAATGTTCAATGAAGATTCAGAAAATGAACCATTTGAATCTAAGCAAATGAATGGCTTAGATGATAGATTGGTTATCCCTGTAAATATAAAAGTCCAAGGATATCTGCAATACACCTTAGATGCACAACTTGATACAGGTGCAATAAATTCCTGTGCTAAGCATGGAGCTATACCATCATACTATTGGCAGCCAATAGAGATCTCATTTAGAGTTGTCAACAAATCTGAGATAAAGATCAAATACATTGCTCCAGATTTCCCTATACTCATATAGGAAGAAAAGGTATTTGTTACACTTTACTGTTATGATACTGGTGCAGATATACTCTTAGGATAGGATTTTGTAAATAAATGTTTACCTTTTGTTATAGGTAGTAATTTTGTAAATATTACAGTTTTGGGCAAAACAATCAAAGTACCCAGCAAGTCTTGTTATGAAACAAGAATTGTAGTAAAGCAAACTTTCCAACAAATTGAAAAATCTGCAAGCAGTCCGATACATATCCAAAAGATTGTTAATCATGCTGATAAACATGGTATAGAGTTCATAAAAGACATCAAAGAAAAGATAGAATCTAATTGCACATCAGATTATCCAAATGCTTTTTGGACCAGAGAAAAATATTTTGTCAGTTTTCCATATAAGGAAGATTACGTCCCAAAACCACAGAAAGCCTCTGCTAATCACATGTCTCCCACATAATGTGAATATTGTCAGAAGGAGATTTCAGAACTCTTAGAAAGAAAGTTGATAGAAATAAGTAGGAGCCCTTGGGCTTGTCCTGCCTTCTATGTCAACAAGCACAGCGAACAGAAAAGAGGAAAACCTAGAATGGTGATAAACTACAGAGCCTTGGATAATGCTTTACTCCCTATCAGGTTTCCTTTGCCATCAAAAGAGTTACTGTTTTCAAAGATTGGGAAATGTAATGTTTTCAGTAAATTTGATCTGAAAAATGGATTTTGGCAAATCGGGATAATTCCTAATAACATATATAAAACTGCATTTGTTGTTCCCAATGGGCAATATCAGGGGAAAGTGATGCCTTTTGGTTTGAAGAATGCACCTTCTGAGTTCCAGAAAAGAATGGACGACATCTTCAAACATCTTAATTTTATAATTGTGTATATTGAAGATTTGCTTGTTTGTTCTGTAGATTGTAAAGCTCATGTACATCATTTGAAGGTTGTTTATGACCTTTTGTATAAACATGGTTTGGTGCTCAACCGTTCTAACCTTTGTTGGGCTCAGACAAAGATTGAGTATCTTGGGTTGATACTATCCAAAGGAGAAGTAGAACTCCAAGATCACATTTTGAAAAAGCTTTCAGAATTCCCTGATGAAATTCTTGACCAGAAACAGCTACAAAGATTCCTTGGTTGTCTGAACTATATCCGATAGTTCTATGAAAATCAAGCAAAGGATGTCAGGATACTCCAGAAAAGATTGAGTAAAATTATACCATGGAATTATAAGATGACTCAAGCGGTTCAGATTATAAAACAGAAGATCCAGAATCTACCAAAGTTGTATCTTCCAGACATGACCTTACAACTCATATTAGAAATTGATGCTTCAAATGATACTTGGGCAGCGGTATTATTGCAAAAGAATGGTCCAAAATTGGAAGAAGTTTGTATATATACTTCTGGATGTTTCAGTAATACTGAGTCAAGATACCCTTCTTCACATAAAGAAATTCTTGCTGTCAAAAATGGCATTAAGAAATTCAAATTGTTCCTAAAACCTGTACATTTTATTGTAAGAACAGATCTGAAGCATATGAAGGGAATGTTATCTAATCAACGTCTGTTGGAACAGGGAAACAACAGAATTCTGCGATGGAGTTTGTGGCTTGACGGATATTATTTTGAAATCCATTACAAGCCTGGTAAAGACAACTATGTTGCTGATATGCTTACTAGAGAAGCTGCTCCATCTAAAGACAAAGATAAAACTATCAAATGGCTTCATCCTCCTTGAGCATAAGGGATGCTCCTCCACCAGGATTCAAATGGATCCTAGTGTGTAATAATTGTAAATATTGTTACTGCTTTGATTGTTTAGTTTGCAGTATTAAGTCCAGCCCAACATGCATAAATATTTTGAATAATTGGGTACAGTCTTGTAACCATCAGCATTCTTATTACAGCTACTTTAGGTTTAGTCAGAATGTGGCTAGAGGTATAATGTCTGGAGGACCTTTCCAAGGACAAGTCTATTTCGTGTTGTATACACCTTGCATTACTTATGAAGATTATTGCAAGATCATGCTTCAAATAAAATATGATGGATCATGTTGGATAATCTTTGAATGCTCCACATTTAAAGATACCCCTATCTAGTGGTCTGGTTGGTTGTACATCCTATACTGGACTTATTGTCCCAGAGATGTTGATTTCTTCAAAGCAAGTAAAGAATCTTTTATCCAATGGTTCAAAGCTGAAATCAAAGAAGCAACTCATCATGAAGGATGGTTTGTTTTCAACCTATCATTCTTAGGAAGTGAACTTCAGTTTGAAAAGATAGAACCATCTCAGCCCCCATCTTATAAAGTTACCAGTGAGTATTTTGGTGACTTATGTGTACCTGAAGATGAATTGATACCAGCTATGCAAGGATCTCCATTCTACAAATGCTTCAGCGGATTGCCACCATTTTCAAAAGAACATAGTTCTCCTCCAAGCAGCCACTTTGGATATGATAGCGATGGATCTTTTGATTCTGTAGCTGAATTTAATATTATTAACCGTATGGAAGCATGATGGGCCATATGCTCACTATTCTGTAATAATGTTGTGTTGATTCTTTTCATGTCTAACAGGCCAACAGTGGTGTCCCGTCAGTTCCGTGGGTTCCTGTAGAACTCCACTATGTAATCATGTGATAGAGTCTATTCATAGATTTTTGAATATTTTCTTTTGTCTAAAGTCATTCTGTAAAAGTTGGTATGGGTCCCCATATGGCCGAGCCTCAAAGGGATGAGATAACAGCTATAGTCCACAGCTGCCCCATCCACTTGAAGGAATCTTTTGTCTACCGGCAATTGCCAGTCTATGTTTACCGGTAACTTGCTAAAATATGTATAAATAAGACTCATCCCCTCTCATTTGGGCATTCGGGAATTCAGGAATGAAGAGAGAGTCTAGTATGAGTCTTAGGAGTGTCGAGCAGTGTGTATCCTCTTCACTCACCTTCGGGAACTTGTGAACGAAAAACAATGATCTCAAGTGTAATGTTCTTATATCATAGCTCTGTTATGCTGTATATTCCTACTCTGTAAAATTGGTATCAGAGCCATAAGTGTTGTGTCAAGCTAGTTTCTGCCTGAGCAGACGGCCAAGAGCCTATCTTATTCTCTTTCAGGAGAGAACAAAGATTAAATGCCCTGCTTTTCTGTGCAGTTATAGCTTATGTAGTAAGTCTGTAATGCATGCTGCCATGCATCTTATTGTAATCTGAGAGATCAGTTGATTAATACAAAGAAGATTGTTTTGAAGTGATTCTACTTTGATACGAGCCTTGTGTCTGAAGTATATGATTGTGAGAAGTGCAAATATCAAGTATTAAGTGAAGTGATCTACTTTACTGTGGTCTCCAGCTGTTGCTGTAGGATACGTAAGCTAGCCATTGAAGCCGAAGAAAGGCGTGGAGTGTTGCAGAGTACTTTTCCCATAGTAAGTTAGATCTTGCCATTTAATATATTTGCTTACCTACAATACTCAAAGTATACTGTCAGAAGTTGCAGTAGTTACAAATGGCTTCACAGAATGACAAGTCTTCTTATGATTTATCTGCTGATGTTAAATACAAACCCTCTAAGTGGTATAAGCATTTCCTCAGTCAGTCTTCCTCCTCTAAATCTCTATATAATACTAGATTGATAGCTCAGGAATATGAGCCTGATGTTAATTGGAGAATGCCTGAGATAGAACCTTCTAAGATTTATGATTTACCTATGTTTAAGTTTCGTGCTACTACACTCATTCGTTATTGTTCACATAATGTGCCACTCTCTCTTGGTCAGTCCGTTTACCAGATTCCTCTTATTCAGCAAGCCGATATTGATTGGGGATTAGAGCATGGATATAAATATGTCCATCTGGGACTTATTCAGTTTGGAATTAATCCTTTAGTCAGGCCTGGTTTAGTCAGGACTTATTCGTTATGTACTAAACTGTATTATTGACTCGCGACATAATACCTTTTCTGACGCCTTAATATCAGGATTCCAAGCCCCCTTGCATAATGGACCAGTTTGGTCATCAACCCTTCCCAGATATCAAGTTTCTCTTACAGATCCCTACATCAATACTCTCCTGCAAGCCTATGTACAGTTTTCTGGCTTTAATATGGCTGAATCTTCTGAAATTGCCCAGCTTCATACAACTACCTGTCTTCACTTTGTTTCCACAACTATGCCTGCACTTAATCCTAAATTATTGCAGCGCGCTACCAATGAAAGCGTGGTGGTTGGTCCCGACAATGTTTCCCCTTTAACTTTAGGTTTTGCTAAACTTACTGCAGTTGAAGAATGGTCTGCATAATATGAACCCATCTCTTCCAAGATATCGCCTCCTACGGCTAGAGAATTAAGAATAGAACAAAATTCATCTGGAAGAAATGTATTAAGAATAGGAAGATCACAGAGTACAAGAAATCAAGATTTAGAAAGACAATTGTCTTCTCTTTCAACTAGTAGCTCTGATGCAAATCAAAAAAGATCTTCATTCTCTAACAGATCATCCTCAACCTCCTCTTCTTTTGCTAGAACACTTGTATATACACCAGTTTTAAATAGATCATCTTTAGATGATCATTTGCTTACCCATCAAAAAGGTTCAAAGAATTGTTATTTCTGCAAAAAACACATCCCTACCCAAGAACAAACTTCTGAACCTCCTATGACCCATGTACCATCTGCTCCTAAGAATTTTAGGACATTCCAGTCAAAAATAGAACATAATGGCCAACATGCTAACTGTTCTGAATGTCAAGATCTAGCCATCCCTATGCTAAAAATGATAAATGCCACTTTGCCAAGAAGTGACAGGGATAAAAAAGCTACTCTACCTCAAAGAAGTCTTGGACCAGGAAATCACACTCCTGCATTCAAGAATGATTTAATAGCTGACCTAGATTTTATAAAATATAGAAAAGCAGATGCAGACCCATCTCAAGATATTGTGAGACTCCAAAATTATGCAAACTACCAGTCAGTTTGTCTTGCTCAGAACATTGATGATATAGCGCAAGATTTGATACAGACTAAGACCCATATGAATGGTTTGCATTCAGAAATTGATTCCTTAGAAAACAATCAGGAACAGATGAAGTCTCAACTTGAGAAGATTCTTGAGAAACTAGAAATAATTCAGACTGTTGTTTTTAGTCTGAAAGATTCTTTTGAGGAAGAGAATAAAACTCCTTCCCCTCTGAAAATTGAAGATATTGAAAGAACTGCCTCTTTATGGGACCGTGCCTTAGCCGTGGGGGGGGCTGGGGCGATGTCGGGCATCGCCAGCCTCCACGGCCAAGCCCCGGGCACATCAGAGAATAGGAGATAACACAAGTGGAATCGATATAATTTCTAAGTTAAATGTGTCTCTGTGTGTATTATATAGTTGAGTCAAAGATGCAAGGCGCACATCATAACGGACGTCGAGAGGCCTCATTTCTAATAAAATAGTTTTTCCTTTCAATTTTTCTGCTATACAAGTCAAAGGTTTCGAATTTCCACTTGGCGCCTGTAATTTCATGCCATAATAAGTGAGACTCAATGAAGTGAAACTGAAAATTGTTATATAAAGAGAGTTTGTTTAATAAATGAAATAACACAAAAGAGAGAACTCGAATACCTTCTGGAATGTGCAGGTTTGGGCCTCTCCCATTGCAAACAATTCTCTTAACAATCTTGTAGTGCTTTCTTAACTTGTTTCTACAAGTTGCTTTAATTGGAGGTATTTTCTACTGTGACATAGTAGGAAATTTTCCATTTCAAGTTTTGTCAAAATTTTCCAACGAGGACGGAATCTACCACCTTCTCCATCTTCAAGCATATTTATTTGAATTAAGATGAAATTATTTTTCTCTAAATATTCTTTAACCACCTGATAACCTAGTATTACCATGTTACCTAAAAGATTATTTATCTCTTCTTTTAAAATATTGTGAGAATGTCCCACA
>ML790181.1:188358-198837 GCA_009831015.1 Picea engelmannii | reverse complement strand
TTGTCCTTTGCATGATGATAACATTTAAAAAGTAAACATTTAAAGGTTGTTTTTATGATTTTTTTTTACAGTAATGATGAGTTCTTTTACCACATTATAAAAATGTGTCATTTTAATACCCCAATTTTAGAATGGGTGCTACCAATAGCAGTACTTTTCAATTTGATGGTTGATTTAGAGGTTTTGGTTTTAATGGTACCAAGTGATAAAAATACGGTTTCAAATGATCTCAAAATTTAACGTTTTGAAAAGAAAAGAAAAAAATCAAAAACATCTTTTTTGTTTTTAGGTGCTAATTTTAAGGTTTTTCTGAGCTACTATCTAAGTTTTGAAGGCAATGTTTGAAAATGTTGTAATTTTGACCCCGTTTAAAAAAATGGTGCTACCGGTAGCACCACTTTTTGATTTGGGGGTTGATTTTGATGTTTTTTACGCAAAAATATGGGTTTTTTGTGCCAGAGTTCTCGTTTTGAGGTCACAGTTCTCATTAAGTTGGTAACTATGTTCAAGGTCATCTATCCTTGGAAAAAGATACTTGTTATTTACTGTTACTTTTTTCAACTACCTAAAGTCGATACAAAGTCTCAGCGTACCATTCTTTTTGCTCACAAACAATATTGGGCCGCCCCAAGGTGACACACTTGGGTGTATATACACCTTCTTCAGAAGCTCTTCAAGTTGCATCTGCAACTCCTTCATCTATGGCGTACTCATCCTATAAGGAGTATTGGATACAAGTGTTTCTCCAGTCATCAAATTTGTAGAGAAATCAATATATCTTTTTGGTGGAAACCCCGGTGTCTCGTTAAATACATCCTCAAACTATTTCAGTACTGCGTAGTATTCAACATTTGGCACGTTATCCTTCCATGTATTCAGTATTGCGTAGTAGAGCCTCTTCCATGTGCGCTTCAAATACTTGACATCCTTTCCTCTAGATTTTCTTCAATTGCAAGGCTGACACTTCTATGATATTTATAGTTCTTGGAATTCCTTAACCATCTCATTTATTTTCATTTTTCCTCTTGTAGCTAACTGCACCAACCAAGGTTTTCCAAGCTTGTTTCTTGATAAATGGAATATTTACACCATCTTAGGATATAGATAACTATGACTATCTCCTGAATCAATTAAAATAACAATGGGTTGGTCATTAATCTTACCTTCCACTTCAATCATGTGTAACTAAAACTCATTTTTCTTGTTATCCAAGGATGTGTAAATCCTAGACATAGTTTTGTCCATATCTTCAACTGTCACAACTTGTTGTACACTATGCATAGTCCTCACTTTATCACCTCTTTGAGGAAAATCTTTGTGAATATGATCTTCGCCACAACTCCAACATTGAATATACTATTTCCATGGATTTTGCCCCATTGTCTCCTTCATTTTGGGCTCCTTGAGAGTTGGTTTTCCTTGCACAGTATTTTTGAAAAATGGTGACTTATCCCCCTTCTTCCTTTTTTCCACCTTACTTTTCATCTTGTATTCACAAGCATTTTCAAAAGTTGGTATTCCCCTTTGTTGATCATAAAGGCACTTAGCGTGCCTTATGTTTTCCTCCAATGTCTTAGGGTCATCATACTGTATCTTGTCACTGATAAATGAGGGCATCCCACTCAAATACCTCTAAATTTTAACTTGCTTATCCTTGATGAATGTAACATATTTCAGAAGCTCTAAGAATATTATTTCATACTCATCTATCATCATACTCCCAAACTTGATCTCAAAGAACTCCCTCATTTTCTTGTCATAGTACCTCTTGGTTGAGTATTTCTTTTGAAAATACCTCTTGAACTCCCTCCAAGTAACCTTCTTCTCATCAATGTGTTACACTTGCACAAATTGATCCCACCACATTGATGCCTTTCCTTTTAGATGAAAGATGGAAATGCTCCCTTATGCCTGCGCAGAATAGTTATGCAGTTGGAAGTACTTCCTCATACCAGCAAGCAGGTCTCCGCATATTCATCCTTCTTGTGCTCGTCGTCAAAGGTAGGAGGCTTGATCTGATTCATTTCTCCCTGTAGCTCATCCACCCAAATTCTTCTCTTATTATTTTTGACATGAGATGGACTTGAGCTATTTTGCTCTTTCCTAAATGAATTCTTTGGTGAGTGGTGATGATGCCTATCAACACTTCTTGTTCCTTTTCTCTTCTCATCATGAGATCTGTGACTTATTGAACTACTTGCCTTAGTCTCATTATCCATTATGTTTTCTATTATATCCAAGATTTGCATCAATTTGACATTGAATTCATATTGTTTCCCCCTGACTCTCATAGGCCTTTCATTATCATGTGTATAGATTTGGACATATTTTTGCAGTCCCTTAATGGTTTCTACCAAGTTAATGCACTCTTCCTTGGATTTTGTACCATCAACACCCAAACCGACATAGAGATCTTTGAATTCATCATCATGGATAAAATCTCTATGCGCATCTTCCATGCTTCTTGACTTTCTACGTTGATTATGGCCTGCTCTAATCGTTGATAATTTTGAAAAATGTGCGGGCAACAATATTTGTTAGACGAATTCATGAGATAAGTTCATGAAAACTTTGCACCATCTTGTCAGAATCCTTTCTTATGAATCCCATGTGTGCACCGGTATTTAACACACACCAATATGTGATGTCAATTTAAACATATACACCGTGTATTGGTATTGCGCATGCACTACAATTTTTGCTCCATGTAGCACCAATCTTTAGTGTGCACACCTGTGCACCATTTTTTACTGTGCAGTTCCAGTGTTGCATCCTGTAATGATCTAGATTTATGAGAGGAACAAAAATAAACATAGATATATAACACTAACACAAATATACAGAAAACAATAACAAAGATACAATGAAACTTCTATTCAATAAAGAAACCTGTTGAAACTGTAAAATGCAGAATGAAACAATCTTGCTCGAATGGTGGTAGCTAATCTCTGAGAAGAGATGTGGTGGCTACACACATTTCCTTGAGCACCTTACAATGAGGTCTCCAGGAATTTTTAGCATCAAGAAGTAATCATAAAACTTTAGACAACCAAAAACCTAACCCTAGAAGATGAAGCATCAAAAGTCATATGGACCCCGATGGGGTAAGTTGGTACATCAACTTCTCGGGGTCATAACTTTTGCATACGATATTCGTTTTAGGTGCACGATATCCCGTTGGAAAGGTCTATCCAAGGAATACACATTATGCCATCACACTATATTTCCATATATAGTGTGACTATGGCAGGCCCAAAAAATGTTGTTTAGGGCCTCAAAAAGGCCCTGAAAGTTTAGGACCCGAAAAGCTAGAAAAAAACTACCAAGATGAAACTTGTATGTGAGCCAGTTGGAAGAGGTGGGTGGTCACTAATATCCACATTGATCAATCCTCCCTCCTTAGGAACTAATGGTCTCCATTGCATTGAGTTCCCCCATTAGATGAGTAATTTTTTGCTGAATTTGGCCTCGGGTGAGCCACTTGCCTTGGTGCAGGAGTTGCCTTGCTTTGACAACATGATAAAGTTGAAGATTTTGTTGGTGAGTGCCCTTGACCTGTGTGTCCATGATATGATCAGTGGATGCATGGTCCATATAGTCAAGGTTGAGCTTTGTCGGTTTCAACTGTTATGTTATCTCTAAGGTGTCCAATAAGGGTGAAAAGTATGGCCGAAGGAGGTCCACATTAAACATTGGGTGTAAGTCAAGGAAGGAGGGAATATTGAGCTCAAAAGAATTGTCACCCATAGCCTTGGTTATGGTGTAAGGTCCATAGTGGAGTGGATGAAGCTTTCGATGGGGTCTTGTAAGGCGTTCTTTCTGCAAGTGCAACCAAACTTTATCTCCCACCTGAAACTTGTGTGGCACCCAATGTTGATCATGGAACTACTTGTACTTGGCATTGGACTTATGCAAAATATCCTAAACCTGTTGGAAGATGTGATGTATTCATTCAATGAATCGGGTGGCTTTGTCGGCTTTGGTTTGAGCATGGAACAATTTGTCTTGTGTGGACGCAAGGGGTAGTGCAACATACATGGGACCCAATGGTTGAAATCCCAACCCCACCTGAAAGGGGTTGTGGCCAGTTGAGTTATGTATGGATCTATTGTAAATATGCTAAACATAGGGAATAATCTCATCCCATGTGCATAGATTCTTGTAATTGTACATGTCCAAGATATGCATGATCATCCTGTTGACGACCTTGGTTTGGCCATCCATTTTGGGGGTGGAAGGCCATGGATTTGGTGAGCTTGGTGTCCAGTCATGACCAGAGGATCGACCAGAATGTGATAAAGAACCGATTGTCCCGATATAAGACAATGTTTTTGGTATCCCAAAATGTACCCACACTCATTCGAAGAAGATATTGGCAGCGACCTCCGCTGTGATTCTCTTCTTGCAGGTGGACAGAATCGCCACCTTAGAAAATAGATCAACAACCACGAAAACACAGTCATTTCCTTGCTTGGTTGAAGGAAGGCCTTACATGTAGTTTATTGAGATGGATTCCCAGGGCCTGTCAGGAGTAGGCAGAGGGGTATACATGCCTTGTTTCTTAATGATCGGTTTGGCAATGGCACATGTCGTGGAGGACCCGATATACTTGCTGACATCTTATCAAATTTTTGGCCAATAGAAATGTTGTTGTATCACTACCACTATCTTTTCTACACCGAGGTGTCCTACCACTCGAATTTAGTGAGCTTCCCAAATCAACTTTGCTTGCTTGCTTGATGGGATGCAGAGGTGGCCCAAATGACACAACAACCCGTCCTAAAGATGGAAATCAATGGAAGTTGTGTTTGTGCCTAACATATGGTAGGTAGTGGCAAAGTCAGGATCTCTCTCATAGAGTTTGGGCCATCCAAAGGTTTCATGTCCGGAAGAGTGTAGCATTGTGGTTAGTGTTGCAACTGGAGGTTGACTGAGGCAGTTAGTGATGTGGTTGGTGCTCCCCATCTTATACTTGATGTTGAGATGGAACTGCTGCAAGTATGTGGACCACTTCTAATGGTGGTCATTCTACAATTTTCCTTGTTTCTGCATGAAATGCAGAGGCTTATGATCGGTATGGATTACTGTCTCCTTCCCAAGAATGTAATTCCTCCACTAGTGGTAAGCTTGTACAATGGATTACATTTCTTTGTCATAAGGGGGGCACTTACAAATGTTATCTGATAATGTGTCACTATGATAAGCCACAGGATGTCCATGCTGAGTGAGAAATGCACCCACAACATAGCCTAAAGAAATTGTCTCAATATCAAATGGATGTCGCAGGTCGGGTAATGAGAGCACTAGGGTTGAGCACAGGCGCTGCTTCAAATCATTGAACACTCTATTTTGTGACTAAACCCGCACAATTTTTTCCTTGCCACCACCCTTGGTCACTTGGTTAAGGGACCATTCAATGTGGGAGAATCCCAACATGAACCTACGATAGAAATTGGCAAGACCTAGGAAGCTTTGAAGCTCAGTGAGTGTGGTCGGGGCTGGTCATTCATAGATGACCTAGATCTTGGCTGGATCGACATGCACCCCATGCTCATCAACAATGTATCCTATTTACTCAACCTTGTTCATGTCGAAGGAGCATTTTTCCAAATTTGCATACGGCTTGTGTTTCTGCAGAGTGTGTAGAACCTACTAAATATGTTGCAAGTGTTCCACCAAACTCTTGCTGAAGATGAGGATGTCATTCAAATACACCACGAAAAAAGAATTGTTGAAAGGCCACAAGATATCATCCATCATTCTCATGAAATCTATTGGGTCATTTTTCAAGCCAAAGGGCATGACTAACCTTCTTTGGACTTGAATACAATCTTGCATACATCGGTCTCCTCTATTGGGACCTAGTGGTAGTTGGACTTTAGATCAATCTTATTGAATTATTTTCCACCCTTTGGTCAAAGAGATCATCAATTTGGGGAATTGGGTACCGGTTCCTAACTGTGATTTTATTTAGGGCCTGGTAATCAATGCAGAGTCACCAGGTCCTGTCTTTCTTCTGCAAAAGCACGATTGAGCTTCCATAAGGTGATGGTATTGGTCGAATGTGCCCATTTTTGAGCAACTCTCTAATATGACACTTGATTTCCTCATTTTTTGATAGAAAGTGGTGATATACTAGCCCATTGGGTAGCGATGCGTCGAGGGTCAGATCGATTGAGTGCTTGACTTGACAGTGTAGAGGTACCCCAGCGGGTGAGGAGAATGTGTCTTTGTATTCTTCCACAACCTTATCCACTTGTTTCTACTGCATGGAGAGACCTGTCGTGGAGGCCATGTATGTGGCTAAAACCTTCCATTTACTTTGAGTGTGAATAATGAAGAAGACAAACTTCCTGGATTGAGAGATAACCTTCCTCCATTTCTTGGCAGAGATCAAGGAAATGGCAGTAGATGGGACTACCTCGGCTATCCTGTACAATTTCCTATCCAAAGTAATAATAACATTATGAGGCCTAGACTCATATACATCATGATGTTTCCATAAATAAGGTTGGCCAAAAATAAGATCACAAACTTCAAGGGGGGCGACATCACACAATACCTCATCTTTGAAGGGCTTGATGTCGTAGGCCAGGAGGCACTGTTGGTTGATGCGAAGATCGCTCCATTGGTTGAGCCATCCAATGGTGTATGTTTGTGGGTGTGGTGTTTTTGGTAGAGACAACCGCTTGACGACCTCCACTGAGATGAGGCTCTTCTGGCTACAACTATCAACGATAAAGTGTAGTAAAGTACCCTTCACCCACATCTATGAATGAAAGAGGCTCTCACCTTCCTCTGGTTCATTAGGTTCACCTGGATGGACCTTGGTGGTAGCAACGGTGGCATTGGGTTCTTCATCAATGATTCATCTCCATTTTTATGGTTTTGACTTAGAGTCAGAGCCCACATCCGATTCATAGGATTTAACCTCGGCCACCAATGATTTCTTTGAGTTCAATTCAGCGGTGTTATGCCGAGGGATCTTATGGAACTTGCACCATTTCCCAGTGTCTTTATTTGTCTTCCCATAGTCCTTATTTGTTTGTAGTTTATACTAGTTTTCTTGAGGTTTTCCATCCTTTCTATGCCCTTTTTTTTGTAGGTTGGGGCCACCTTTTCCCTGCTTCTGCTATGAGGGGTTCCCAAACCCAAATTGTTGTGTCTTTTGTTTAAGCTTCTGCTCAATTTTGACAGCATATCAATAGGTCGTGCCCAAGGACGAGATGTCCAGAAAATCCATTTCTCTCTGGGTTTATCTATGTAGACCGTCGCGGTACTTGAGCACCAGATGTCACTCAGAACCTGTGATACCCAGCTTGGTGTACAAGGTATGGAAGACATTGGTGGACTCTGGGACTATTTGGTCCCTTTCTTGCCACAATGTGGTCCATTTTGTATATAAATCGTCATAACTTCCAACAGGGTAGTATTTTTCCTTAATACCATCCTTGAAAGAACCCCAAGTGGGTGCGACTACAAATAATGTAGATCCCTCTACTTTCTTTTGCTCATCGAAAGTCTCCCACCAATCTTTGACATGAGGGACGACCTTAAGGAGCGCAAATGTAATCGTTTCTCTATCGAAAAAGTTATGGACAGAAAAATACCCTAAGATAAGGATTAACCATTTTTCTACATCATCCACATCTATTTGACCTTCAAATATAGGAATATCAAAATTGATCTATACCTTGAATGGGGTGGTGCCTCCACTTGAGGAAGATGCGTCGCATGTTGGTCATTGTCGAAGGATTTGAGAAAAATTATCCATCATCTTGTTCCTTTGTCACAAGAGGGATTCCTCGAGCAACAATTTAAAGGGATATCCTACCCCATTGTCTCTCTTTTCTTCCCCCATGGGCGGTCGTCGGGTTCAACGAGGTCAATCTTGCAAAGGCCCATCTGGTTCGAGTCCCAACTACTTATACCCTAACCTCGTTGGGGACATGCACAGAGAAACAAATGAAGAGAAGACTGCTCTGATACCATTGATCCGTATTTATGAGCAGAATGAAATGAAACAAAGATATACAAAGAACAATAATAGAGATATAGTGAAACTTAACTTCTATTGAATAAAGAAATCTATTGAAATTGTAAAATGCAAAATGAAACAATCTTGCTCAAATGGTGGTAGCTAATATTTGAGAAGAGATGTGGCAGCTATGTGCATTCGTCTGAGCACCTTACAATGAGGCCTCCAGGAATTTTTAGCATAAATAAGTAATCATAAAACCCTATAAATCCAAAAACCTAACCCTAGAATATGAAGCGCAAAAATCACATGGGCCCCAATGGGGTAAGTTGGTACATCAACTTCCTAAGGTCGTAAATTTTGCATACGATATTCATTTTAGGCACACGATAGCTCGTTGGAAAGTTCTATATGAGGACTACACATTATTCCATCACACTCTAACTCTATTGACAATGTGACTCTGGTGGGCCCAAAAAGCGTTGTTTAGGGCCTCAAAACGGCCCTGGAAGTTTAGGACGCGAAAAGCTAAAAAAAAACTACCAAGATGAAAATTGTATTTGAGATAGTTGAAAGAGGTGGGTGCTCACTGCTATTCACCTAGATCACGCAATGTCCAGAAATTTATCATGCACACTTGCGCATTCTTATCTTAGGCGCACCATGGTCACATTATAATTCCAAACTTGACCACTTATCAGTTCAAATTTTACCTTAAAATAGAAACTTGGCCCATACAAGCTCAATGTTAAAAATGTAGTTCAACCCATGTAGGCTCAATGTTGAAACCATAGCTCTGATACCACAATGTAACATCCCCAGCCACCCAGGCTGGGCCATGTCACATAATCTCATCTTATGTCACTCTGAAACCAATCTGTAACATCCTTGTTACCAAACTGCTTCTGATACCAAATTGTAACATTATTTAGCTTACTATTGAACAATGTTATTCCAAAATACATTGTGAAGATTCTACTCTAAACACCAGTCTGTGCAGTATCACTCGAAGTAACGCTCTCAACCTCAAGTTGAGTCATGCCACACAACTTATAACATCGGAAGTAACACAAAACAACTACACACAATCATACTGAACACACTTCACTCCTGTGCGCGCAATCATTCTAGCATCGCACGCCAATTTTGTCCTCCTTGCATGCACAGATTGCTTCCATGTGCGCAAAATTAAATACAGCCTCTGGCACACATAGACTTTTCTCTACGCACACGACGATTCCAACCTCACCTTGAAGACTCAGGACCATTATCATAAGGTTAACTTAACAGGTAAGATTATCAACATTTTTCATACTCAAGCACAACTATAATAATGAATATCAACTACACACTTACATGTGTAAATTTTTTTTTACAAAATAACAACAATTACTCATATGCAACAGCATACAAGAATTAAACCCATATTAACAATCAATAATGAATCACACAGTAAATGAGACAAGCACATAAAGAACACTTATCTTTTATGAATAATCACCAACTACGTGCATAACTCAAACGTTCCTCCCTACCATAGAATTTGTTGCTCATATATTTTCAGCAAAAGGCCACCCCCGAGCTGGGGCGTAACTCCACCAGAGAAAAAGGGTTCTTAATTCCAGGCTAAGGTCTAATAATCAACAAAATTTCTCAGTCCAAGGTGCCACTTCTGCAACTAGTATATAGTCTCTCATTCCCCACGCACCTGTTACACCCAAGGAAGTGTGCCCCTTATCTGCTCAATAGTCCTTTAGCTGCCCTAATTTCCTTCTGGGGTTCCTAGAAACATGCCAGAGAGGAAGTCTCTGAGCCCTGCATCTAATTCACATCTCACCAAGGAACAATTCCCAGCAAAACTCTCACCTAGAGAGAATTCTCACGGGCCTGACAACCCGCCTCTTCGATAATAAATCTCTCACCTAGAGAGACTTCTCACGGGCCTAACAACATGCCTCCTCAATAGGAAAACTCTGGCTACAATAAAAAAAAAAAACACTTACAAGATCTTCTCTGCAGATAAGGTAATAGTCGTCCTTCTCAAATGGTCCAACCCCTTTCTGCACACGAGAATGATTTTCCCCAAAATGAGTTCTCTCCCAAAATACACTAAAGCCAACAATATATATTGCATGCCTTAAACTTAACACTTGTCACCTTCAGAAGTAGTTTTATCCACTTGGTGACTCATTCCCATCCCTCGAGAACTTAGGATAAGTAAATATCCATAATTTACACTTTTCCATAAATATTATTAAAACATTCCCCAGGACTTAAGTACCCCCCCCTTTTCCCTTTTTCCGGTGGAGTTATCCCCTCGTCTATTTTCTTCTTATATGTCTGCACGTTGTGATGTAATATTTATTAATAAGTTGAGTATGATTACCTTTAGAAGGATAGGCGCACTAGCCTATTTTTGTCTCGGCTAACCAACCTCATAATCACACAGGCTCTTCGGACTCAATACACACACACACACACACACACACACACACACACAC